>JAXQQM020071517.1:0-82531 GCA_034641835.2 Pinus albicaulis | reverse complement strand
TACATTCCTTCTACTTCGGATGATGACAACGAGGATGAAAATCCTCCTCCACCTCCTCAAGATCTTCCTTCAACTTGAAAACTTCCAAAATGGGTTCGCTCTACTCGGGATGCAGCAGGTTCTCTTGTAGGTGACCCTGCAGATCAACGTCGTACACGTTCTCAGTTCGACAAAGTCTCTTCTTTATTGGCTCAAGTTCCAGAAAATTATGATCTAGATACCTTTGAAGAAGCTTCAGATCATCCAGATTGGATGCAACTATGAATGAAGAATATTGTTCCTTATTGGAAAACGATACTTGGGATCTTTTTCCTCTTCCAAAAGGAAGAAAACTTGTCAGATGCAAATGGGTCTACAAAACAAAGTTTGGACCAGATGGAAAAGTGGATAAACATAAAGCTCGTCTTGTTGCTAAATGATTTTCACAAGTTGAAGGCATTGACTATACTGAAACCTTCTCCCTTTTTGCCAAAATGGATTCTATCTGCCTTTGTTAAAATTGGACAACTAGGTCCAAACTCCGGGTTGTGCTGCTCAGATGACGATCCCAATATTTTTATTGGATTCCTCTTTCGGAGAGGTGTAAGATTGATCTAAAGATCATCTCGATCGGATGAGCAGAACATGTACTTTGAATTTATTCCACTTATGTGCTAGGTTGGCCTGGAATAAAATATAGACTTAAATGTCTTAAAGGACGTGTCACACACCCCCAAAGATTCCTATATATTGGAGAGACTTAGAGTTCATTTGACACACATTGGTGTGGAGGAATTCTCTCTCTCTGGATAGCGTTGGAGCCGTGATATATATGGACTGTTCTTTGTTTGGGTTGTTCTAAGTTATGTGTGACACGCTTGGCTGAATGACCTATTGAAGACTTTGCTGGTAGAAGCATCCTGCTGATCACCGTAACGCCACCATTTATTATCTCTGTTTTGGCTTGTTTTCTATCGATCTATTAGCATGTTCTATCTTCTTCAGTATTGTGCCCTAATCTGAAATGGCATAGAACATCTGCAGAAATTAACATGGTATTGGAGCTAGGAGAAAACAACCCCCATCTTATCTAGGGCAGCAAGATGTGGGTTATTCTAAGGGCGATTAAGGATGTCGTTAGTTTCAAAAAAAAAAAAAATGTTCAACTGATCCTTGAAGAGTCCTCGGTCTCAAAGGGCATCTTTAACACAGAACTCGGGAGTACTAGCACAGGGATAATAAAAGGACTGTCCAAAATCCGCCATAGCACAAATTATAGATTTAGCGCTAACTCAGCTTCTATTTCTAGAAAATCCGGTGGCCCCATTGGAATTGACGGCGGCAATGTCTCCAACATAAGGCACATACTGCAGGTAGAACACAATTTGAAGACATATTCCAGGATTAACAGTATCAGAAAGATGCAAATAAAAATAAATAAATAAATAAATAAAGAAGAGAAAGCACGAACGCTTACCTTGATGACGACGACATGGTCTGGGTGTTCCCCTGGTTCGTAAAGAATGGCGTTGTTGGCAACCATGTCGTCCACGACATTGCTCTTTGAAATCCCCTTTGATCGGAAAGCCTGGCGAGCTGACAGATTCATCCCGTCGTTGTTACCGAGGTGATTGTAGCTCACAATCGAAGTTGGCTGCAATAGGAATCGAAATCAGAGGAGAAGATTTCAGTTCAGTCGTTGTCACCATAAATGCGATGGTTAAAGAAATTGAACTTTTATGAGTTCTAAATCTGTAAATCATATACCTTAAGACCGGCACCGACTAGGAAATCCACGAGTACGACTTCATCTTTGTCTGCCCGCTCTTGAAGTCATCTCCTGCGATGATACTGTTCTCTGTAATTGCTAAATTGATCAATCATGTTCAATATTCAGAAATTTGGAAGATAGTTAGATCAAATCCAGATTTCTGTTCCATACTCAAAACAAGCACCGCATTCCGAGGCCAAAAGCTGGGAAGCCGAGAGGCTCTGCGAATGCATGCATCTGCACGATTGTAAAAATTGAGCGCCTCGAAATATTGTGCCTACAAAATGTCTGAAGTAGAAAAATGTGCTCCAGCCGGTGGTCAGCAAGTGACGCGGGGGTACCTCTGTAAATATGACTGAGCTTCCAGACTTCCCCATGGACAAATCGGTCTGCACCGGCGGATCACTGGAGTAATCAAGGCGGGGGAAAATGGTCTCGACACAATATCTGGGCACCGAGAACCTGCCTCCATTGTTCGCGTCAGTGTCTTGAAAAAAGAAGCCGATGGGTGATTCTTATTCGCAATATCAGCCTGAGAATTGACAGTCGAGGACAGAGGTCGTGACTCGGCCGGGAAATCCTCTACGTTGTTGCTGTGCTCGAAGATAGGGATGAGGCGTATGCGAGCATACACCTCGTCGGTCTTTGTGTCGGCCAAGAACTTCACTGAGACCACTCTGCACAAAATCAATGGCATCATGCACAGATTGCCCACGAAATCAGGCACAGTGGCAGCATGCTCTGCATGGCCCTAGGCGTAATAATAATCTTTTGAATTTATAGCAGGCATCTGCACCATTACCATAAATCTACCTTAGCGGCCTATCAGTTGGTGGATCAATACAAATGTTCGTCACATTGAAACAGAGGAGCAGGCACCTCGACAAGAGACACACAAAAGGTGAGTTGAAAAAAAACGCATAGTTATATCGGTCTTCTTTTTGAACATACATGCGTCTGCTTTCGGATGATTAGAAGATAGCTCTATTTACGGGTTGAATATTATCGTTAGCTACCAATCTTCTCAATGCATAAAATGGTTTCAAATCTCAAAACCGAGAGTGGCATGGAAGCACCTATCATTGGCTTGTTGTGCTGAGAAGGTCGTTTGAAAGAGGCATTGCATTTCCGTCAAAGTGATCGAATTCCATTCAATAAGGAATCGAATTCTCTAAAGACCATGAATATACATCTCTGAGTGTAATTATTTGCAGCTCCTGAGATTATTTATGAAGGCGATTATAAGTTCTGAAGTTCATTACTATTGGTCGTGTACTGCTCTCAAAGGACCAGGTTTCAGTCGAGTTCACTTTTATAGAAGAGACCCAGTTCTTCTAGCATTTCTGGTTGAGTTTCCTTGTAGATGGGACTGAAATTTTCTTCAGGTTTTGGACGTAAGCTTGGGGTCGAGTTACGCCTTTATTGCTGACTGAGATTGTCATTACACAGAGCCATATATGAATTAATACCCTCAGACCTGCATCATGAATTTTTGTGGCTTAGATCAGCTGTAAGGGCTCAGACTAAGCTCAGCCAACCATAGATATTCGAAAAGGCAGCCACAGCATTTGGATTAAGTGAAAACTTGAACCTTGGAATGTAAATCATCTACAGCACAATCGATCTGATAGCTCAAAATCAGATCTTTGTTATCTTGACTGTCCAGTAACTCAGCACTGTAAAGGACTGTGATCTTCAAAGACTACTGGAAAAGTCCTAAGTATCAAAAGGTTCAAACCTTTAGTAAAAGATAATATGACTGTGGAGTTGTCACATCATTGTATAGTTGCATCAGTAACTTCATTATATCTCTGTGGGGGCTCAATTTTTTTTGGAGCCTTGGACAGTCACGTCTTTGGAGTCTTGAACCGTCAAGTATTTGGAATCGTGGTTAGCTCAGCCTGTGAAGTTTTGGAAAAATGATGTATATGACACGTGTCAATATGTATGACAGTATATAATATATGCATGACAGCTATATGACAGTGCATGATGGCTATGATTCTTGTATGGCTTTGACAGTGGGAGAATAAGATTCAGGCCCATGAGTACAAAACTCCTTTCCAAGTTGGTGTGTAGGATGCCCTCATAGATGTTTTCTTTCACAAGAGGAGCTGGCATTAAGAGGGAGAATTCAACTCTATATGCTCCTGAACAAATACCTTTGTTGAAAGAAAATTCTCATGGCTCAGGGACATATGGCTTCAGAGGGGGAAATTCCGAAGAAAAAAAAAACCAAGAAGCCATATAAATAACAGGGTATCTAGCAGCCATGAGTACTATTGTACAATCTGACCTTGGATCCTTTGTGGAAGTCGTAAAGCATCAAGTCTGGAAGGATGATATGCACAAAGAGTATGAGTACATTATGAAGAATGATGTCTGGAATGCTGACCATAGGACAAAGCAGTTGTCACCTCAAAATGGCTCTACAAGATCAAGCATGGATCTGATGGAAGTGCTGAAAAGTTCAAGGCAAGATTCGTTGCCTGTGAGGAAGGTATAGACTATGATGACATATTTTTACCTGTGGCCCGATATACCACCATTCGATCTATTATAGCCCTTGCTGCTATGCAAGGATGAAGTCTTCATCAGATGATTTGAAGACCACATTTTTCTGCATGGTGTGATAAAGGAAGAGATATATGTGGAGCAACCTCTGGGGTTGGAAGTACAGAATCGGGACACCCATGTCTGTAGGTTGAAGAAAGCCCTCTATGGGCTGAAACAAGCACCCTGAGCCTGGTACGAGAGGATAGATAGCCACCTGATGAAGCTGGGCTTCACTCGTAGTATTGCTGATCTGAACCTTCACTGCAAGGTTAATAGAAAGAAGCCTCTCACTCTGGTGCTGTATGTGGATGACCTCTTCCTGACAGGTGCTAACCCTCTCATTCATCAGTGCAAGAGGGAGCTCGCCGCTGAGTTCGAGATGAAGGACCTAGGACGAATGTCTAGGCCTGAAGGTCTAGCAGAGACCTGGCGAGATTTTCCTTTCTCAAGGAAAATACATTATGAAGTTTCTGGTATGTTGGACTGTAATTCCATGGAACTCAACTTTAAGAAGTTGAGTAGCAGCGTTGCTGGGCCCGTCCTACTAAGTATCGTCAACTCATAGGGACCCTGATGTTCTTAATGAACACCTGTTCGGACGTATGTTGCACAGTGAACACTTTGAGTCAACACATGGTTGATCATAACATTCACTGGGTTGGTGCCAAGAAACTCTTGAGATATCTCTAAGGCACGATAGACCATGGGCTGAGATATACTGCCGGGAGTATGACACTCTATGGATATACTGATGTCGATTGGGCCGGCAGTGTGGTGGATCGCAAGAGCACATTTGGATGCTACTTCACATGTAGATCTGCTTCGGGCAAGAATCTAAAGTCAGTAGCCTTAAGCACCGCTGAGTCCGAATACATTGTAACATGTATGGCCTGTTGTGAAGTCACTTGGTTGCGAAAGCTCTTCTATGAGTTGTTCGAGCATGTGCTAGATGCCACCGTTATCCTTTTTGATAACCAGAGGGGGATTCATTTATCATAGAATCCCAGGTTCCACGATTGATCCAAGCATGTTGATGGCTGGTACCACTTTATCTGGGATATGGTACAGCAAGGCGCCGTAAGGCTCGATCATATAGGAACTGATGAGCAGGTCGTGGATATTCTCACCATGTCCTTGGGGAAGGTCATGTTCATAACCTTCCGTGAGAATCTTGGTATCGTGGAACGACCCTATTCTTAGGGACTTTTTGGACGATGAGCTCTGGGAGCTCTGGGGGGCTTTGGGGACAGCTTCTCGGAGCTATGAGCAACCACAAGGCTAGGCTTGTCGAACCTTGTTGGTGTGCTTGGACCCCACCGTTGCGATTATTGAGTTGGTTTACCTCTCATTATCTATGCCCCGTATGCATCCTACCCATTGAGTTTAGGGCTCATGGGAAGTACCTCTCATTTGGCCAATGAGGTGGGAAAAGCTAGAGACTAGTAGCAAAGACTAATGGACGCATCAGAGTTTGCCGTACTCTCTATCTAGGATGGCACGGTCCAACCACTTGATCTAGGATCAAGTATAGTGAGGTTTCGGACATCTGCCTGACTTCGGGTCAGATGAACCAACTTCGGGTTGGTTGGAGACTCTTTGGGAGTCTGATAGAGGTTTCAGACCTCTAGGCTGAATTTTTCAGCCGGGTATGATGTCTTTGTGACTGACCCTCTTCTGTTCTGAAATAAAGAGGCTAGCAAAGCAAGTTATGGCGGGATGACGCACGATGTTTGGATTGCACTAGTGGACGGAGTTCTCCCTAGTTGAGAGGGAGTGTTAAAATTGGACAACTAGGTCCAAACTCCGGGTTGTGTTGCTTAGATGACGATCGCAATATTTTTATTGGATTCCTCTTTCGGAGAGGTGTAAGATTGATCTAAAGATCATCTCGATCGGATGAGCAGAACATGTACTTTGAATTTATTCCACTTATGTGTTAGGTCGGCCTGGAATAAAATATTGACTTAAATGTCTTAAAGGACGTGTCACACACCCCCAAAGATTCCTATATATTGGAGAGACTTGGAGTTCATTTGACACACATTGGTGTGGAGGAATTCTCTCTCTCTGGATAGCGTTGGAGCTGTGATATATATGGACTGTTCTTTGTTTGGGTTGTTCTAGGTTATGTGTGACACACTTGGCTGAATGATCTATTGAAGACTTTGTTGGTAGAAGCATCCGGCTGATCGCCGTAACGCAACCATTTATTATCTCTGTTTTGGCTTGTTTTCTATCAATCTATTAGCATGTTCTATCTTCTTTAGTATTGTGCCCTAATCTGAAATGGCATAGAACATCTGCAGAAATTAACATGGAGAGGCAAAAAGAAGCACATTGGCAGGCAGCAAAAAGGATTCTGAGGTATGTTAAAGGTACTAAAAGGTTTGGTATTTTATATATTGTTTCAGAATGTTCAGATTTAATTGGATACACTGACACTGATTGGGCTGGAAGTGTAGATGATCGGAAAAGCACTTCCGGTTATGTTTTTCACATGGGTTCAGGAGCCATTTCATGGGCTTCTAAGAAACAGCCTATTGTAGCATTGTTTACAGCAGAGGCAGAATATGTGGCAGCTACAGCAGTAGCGTGTCAAACAAATTGGATGAGGAGGATGTTGAGAAGTTTGTGCCAAGAGCAAGCAAAAGGAACTGTGATTTATTGTGACAACAACTCAGCTATTGCATTATCCAAGAATTTTGTGTTTCACAAGAGAACGAAGCACATTGACACAAAGTTTCATTACATCAGGGAATTGGTAAACAATAGAGAAATTGCTTTAGAACACTGCAGAACTCAGGAGTAGTTTGCAGACATTCTGACCAAGCCATTGGGGCAGAAGAGTTTTGAGTTTTTAAGAAAATGCCTGGGTATGACTGATAACCCAATAGTTGAAGGTAAGGGGGAGTGTTGAAATGTTAATTTCAACAATCCCTGTATAAAGCCGCTTTCCATTTTCTTTCTCTAGGTTTTTGTACTCAGAGCCACTTGTTGTAATTGTTTGCAAAACCTGCACACAGGGCTGCCTTCCATTTTTTGTGAACAGAGAGTTCTTTTTAAGACTGCAATACTCTGTATTTCAAAACAGAGCATTAAAACAGAAACAAAGCTTTTCATTGAAAACAGAGTGTTTTGATTCTTTGAACACACGGGTATTTTTTTTTAAACAATGGTCCCCACTAGTCTTTTTAATCGCAATCGGAAAATTGTTTTTGATCAAGTGTCTTGTTGATGTTGGAGGTTGCGATGCGATCATCGCAATCGCAATATACAATATGTAACCACCGCATAGTTTTTACACCGTTGAATGATGCGATGCGATTGGCCAATCACAATCGCAAATATTATAATCGCCCTCCGCTTTTAAGCCAAGTTCCATGGGTGGTGTGGTCCCACAAGACCATGTGGCAGTTCCATTTTGAATCGCAAGTAGTTTTGTGTTATGCCCGATTGTTATGAGAAATCCAAACCTTATGAGATTTTATGAACTCGTTTTAAAACTCATCGCGGGTCCGTTCTCCAACCGGAATCAGAATATTTACGATGGTCCATTTGTTTTGTTAAAGCTGCGGACCCAATGCACATTATAGGATGGATTTAAAAGGTTTTCGCGTCACAAAGGAGGCCCGTACCCAAAGGGCTCTGGCGGACGCGATATGGAATTATATGTTCGATTTGATAATCGATCACGCGTTCAAGCGCTGACATCACCAGATCAAGTTTTGTAATGCGAAAAGTCTAGTTCATTTTTGGTTCATAGACTTTGAAGTCCGGCGGAGTAATATTTTGGTTCATGGCGCGATGCAAATGTTTTATGTTATATATGTTTTATTATATAAACATATGTTATATAAACTTGCACGAAATGTAAAGCGGGCCTACAGTTGTTTTAAATAGATTTTGTTTTAAGTTTTCATATAGTTTTGTTTATTAAAAAGCACTGTGGTATATAAAGTGTAAAAAGGCTCAAAGGCTTAGTAATAGACAGAGTAAAGTTTTATTATACACAACAACAGTGTATTTTTTTTGTAAGCACAGCAGTGTGTTTTTATGTGTAAAGGACAGACTGTTGTTTTAACACAGTAGTGTTGTTTTGAAGAGACAGAGTGAAGTTTTTCTAGCACTGTGTTTGTAACAGTCATTTTGTAAGCCCTCTGTGTGAGGAAGAATTTTGTAATACTTCTTACAGTTAATGAATAGAAGTTTTAAAGTGTGAATCTCTGTCCTGTGAAGAAATTTTTAAAATTTCTCTGTGTTAAGGAGGAGAGCATTATTCTCTCTATTGGTTGTTCTGGAATTCTCAGAAATTCCAAAATGGTATCGGAGCTAGTCCAGGCTCTTTGAAGGTGTCAAAGAAGTTGAAGGAAGGATTTCTTGTTGCAGCAGCTTCTCCAGCAGAGTGAAGACTCGGTCAAGAAGAATCCAAGGTATTTCTCAAATCATTTTTTGGTGTTACTGTTGAATACAGTCAGTTTGTTTTAAAAACACAATCAAGTGTTTGAAGCATAACTAAGAGTGCAAGAATGGTTGGAGCCAGCACTAGCATTGGTATTGGTAATACTCAGCTCCCACAATTTAATGGGAAAAACTATGACTACTGGGCAATAACCATGAGAGCCCTGTTTGCTTCCCAAGACTTATGGGAACTTGTTGAGGATGGCTTTGAAGAGCCAGTAGATGAAAATGAGTTTGATGATTTAACTCAAGCAGAGAAAGAACTGTTGAAGAGCAATAAGAAGAAGGATTCTAGAGCCCTCTACTTTTTGTATCAAGCAGTGCATGGGAGTTTGTTTCCAAGGATAGCAGCAGCCAACAGATCCAAAGAAGCATGGAAAAATCTCAAGACAACCTATCAAGGCATGGAGAAAGTGAAGTCAACAAAACTACAGTTGCTAAGGAGAGATTTTGAGACTCTCTGCATGAAGGAGTCAGATAACATTGACTCATTCTTCACACATGTGATTAGAATGGTCACACAGATAAGGTCTCATGGAAAGACTATTGAAGAAAGGAGGATTGTGGAGAAACTATTGAGGAGTCTACCCTCAAGGTTTGATGTGATTGTCACTACCATAGAAGAGACCAAGGATCTCTCAAACTTTTCAGTTGATGAGTTACATGCATCACTGATGACACATGAGCAGAGATTAGGTAAAAATAAAAATTTATCTCTAGAGCATGCCTTTAAGACCCAGATGCCCTTTGGAAGAGGAAGAGGGCAAGGCAGAGGAAACAAGAGAGGAAGAGGTAGAAGCCAAAACAGAGGTGGAAGAAACCGTCTAGCAAATGCTCAAGGAAGGGGCAACAATCCAAATCAACATCAAGGCCAAGGCAACAGCCAACAAAGTGGTCGACAGCATGCTGAAGGACAAAGGTATGATAAATCCAATGTACAATGTCACTATTGTAGAAAAAATGGACATTATGCAAATTAATGTAGGAAGAAGCATCATGATATGAGTAATAGAGCAAATGCAAATTTCACTAGAGAAAATATCAGCCAAGATAAATTGTTTTTAGCTTGTAATATGGCTGAGGAAAAGAGTGAAGATTTATGGTTTCTAGACTCTAGTTGCATTAACCATATGACAGGAAACATAGCCATGTTTTCTATGTTAGATGAGAATGTGAAATCACAAGTCACACTAGGGACTGATAGTAAAGTTTTTTTTATGGGAAGAGGAGATGTAAATGTTTTAACAAGGAAATGTGTAAAGAAATCCATAGCAGATGTTTATGATGTTCCTGGAATGAAATGTAACCTCTTAAGTATTGGACAGCTTGTTCAAAAGGGGTACAATGTTTTCTTTGAGGATGATGTTTGCACCATCATGGATAAACCACCCAGCAAACAATGTATTGCTGAAGTGAAGATGACAAGGAACAGGATGTTCCTTCTCAGAATGAGAGCAAATTTGAAAAATGGAGAAGAAATGGCAGCAGTGACACAAGAGGCTTTCTAGAGCAAACCAAAAGATAAAAATTGGTTGTGGAACTTGAGATTTGGACATCTCAACTTTGGAGGTCTTAACTTGTTGAATAGAAAAGGAATGGTAAGAGGTTTACCATTGATTGAGAAACTGGACAGCCTTTGTGAAGGTTGTATCTTGGGGAAACAACACAGAGAAAGTTTTCCTTCCGAGAAAAGCATAAGGGCAAAGGCACCCTTGGAAATTGTCCACTCAAATTTATGTGGACTAATGCAAACTCCATCACTTGCTAGCAACCATTATATGTTAACATTTATTGATGATTTATTAGAAAAACTTGGGATTACTTTTTGAAAAACAAAAGTGAAGTGTTTGAAAGATTCTGCAATTTCAAAGCACTTGTGATGAACCAAAGTGGGCTACATATCAAAGTCCTAAGGACTGATAGAGGAGATGAATATATCTCTAAAGATTTTCTATGTTTTTGTAGAGAAAATGGGATACATAAGCAGTTTACAACTAGATATACTCCGCAGCAAAATGGAGTTGCCGAAAGGAAGAATAAAACAATCATGGATATGGTAAGGAGTATGTTAAAGGCAAAGCATTTGCCTAATGATTATTGGGTTGAAGCTATACATTGTACAGCATACATTTTGAATAGGTGCCCTACAAAAGCAGTTATGAACAAAGTGTCGGAAGAGGCATGGAGTGGCACAAAGGAAGGTGTCACACACATGAAAGTTTTTGGATGTGTGGGTTATGCACACATTCCAGATCAGCTAAGGAAAAAGTTGGACAGCAAGGGGGAGAAATGTATTTGCATTGGATACAGTGAGGAATCCAAAGCTTATAGGTTGTACAACCCATCCACCAGAAGTTGTAGAGATGATCAGTTTATTGAGGAGGAAGCTTGGGATGGAAGCATAGAGAAAACAGTGAATGTTAAACATTGTCTATCTCATGATGAAAATGATGAAGATCTGACTGAAATACATCCCCCAACAGTAGCACCAACACAAGGGCAGCAAAACACGCCCTTGAGGAGAAATGAAAGTGCTTCTCCAAGCACACCACAAGGAGGAAATTCAAGTGTTTCTTCAAGCATTTGTACACCTAATGAAAGAGGTAAGAAGTTCAGAAATTTAAATGACATTTATGAACAAGAGGCAGGAAATGAAGGTATGAACTCTTTGTTTGCTTTATATTGTCATGTTGATGACCCTATCCACTTTAAAGAAGCTATTAAGGATAGGAAATGGATAGAAGCTATGGATGAGGAGATTAATGCCATAGAAAGAAACAAGACATGGGATTTCGTTGAACTCCCAAAAGGTAAAGATGTCATTGGAGTTAAATGGGTCTACAAGACCAAGAGTAATGCTGAAGGCAAAATAGAGAGACACAAGTCCAGACTTGTTGTTAAAGGGTATAAGCAGAAGCATGGGATAGACTATGAGGAAACTTTCGCACTGGTTGCTAGAATGGAAACTGTGAGAGCAGTGTTGTCCATAGCAGCACAAAAAAAGTGGAAAGTTTACCAAATGGACGTGAAGTCAGCATTCCTAAATGGAGTGTTAATGGAAGAGGTTTACATTGAACAACCTCTAGGCTACGAAAAGAAAGGCCAAGAGCACAAATTGTGCAAGTTGAAAAAATCTCTTTATGGGCTAAAGCAAGCACCAAGAGCGTGGTATAGTAGGATAGATTCCTATCTACTGGAAAATGGATTTGAAAAGTGTGAGGGAGAACCCACCCTCTACATCAAAGAAAAAGATGGTAAAATGTTGATTGTGGTTTTATATGTTGATGATGTTGTTTTCACAGGTAATGATGATTACCTTATTGAAAATTCTAAAACAGTCATGAAAGAAGAATTTGAAATGACTGACATGGGTTTGCTGAGATACTTCTTAAGAATAGAAGTAGAACAAGATGAAAATGAGATTTTAATCTCATAGGAAAAATATGTTAATGAAGTGCTGGAAAGATTTAATATGCAGGAGAGCAAAGCAGCAATCACTCCCACAGTGATGGGATTAAAACTGAGCAGAGAGGACAGCAGCAAGGATTTTGATCCTAGTTTGTACAAGAGCATAGTTGGCAGCCTTATGTATTAGACTGCAACTAGGCCAGATATAGTGCATGCTGTTAGTTTGATTTCCAGATTCATTGAGAGGCCAAAGGAAGCACATTGGCAGGTAGAAAAAAGGATTATGAGGTATGTTAAAGGTACTAAAAGGTTTGGCATTTTATATATTTCTTCAGAATGTGCAGATTTAATTGGATACACTAACAATGATTGGGCTGGAAGTGTAGATGATCGGAAAAGCACTTTCGGTTATGTTTTTCAAATGGGTTCAGGAGCCATTTCATGGGCTTCTAAGAAATAGCCTATTGTATCATTGTCTACAGCAGAGGAAGAATATGTGGCAGCTACAACAGCATCATGTCAAGCAATTTGGATGAGGAGGATGTTGAGAAGTTTGTGCCAAGAGCAAGCAAAAGGAACGGTGATTTATTGTGACGAAAACTTAGCTATTTCATTATCCAGAAATTTTGTGTTTCACAAGAGAATGAAACACATTGACACAAAGTTTCATTACATCAGGGAATTGGTAAAAAATGGAGAAATTGCTTTAGAACACTGCAGAACTCAGGAGCAGTTTGCAGACATTCTGACCAAGCCATTGTGGCAGAAGAGTTTTGAGTTTTTAAGAAAATGCCTGGGTATGACTGATAAGTCAGTAGTTGAAGGTAAGGGGGAGTGTTAAAATGTTACTTTCAACTATCCCTGTGCAGAGCCGCTTTCCATTTTATTTCTCTAGGATTTTGTACTCAGAACCACTTGCTGTAATTGCTTGAAAAACCTGAACACAGGGCTGCCTTCTATTTTTGGGAACAAACAGTTCTTTTTAAGACTGTAGTACTCTGTATTTCAAAACAGAGCATTAAAACAGAAAAAGTGCTTTTCATTGAAAATAAAGTGTTTTGATTCTTTTAACACGTGAGCATTTTTTTTTAAACAATGGTCCCCACTAGTCTTTTTAATCGCAATCGGCAAATTGTTTTTGATCAAGTGTCTTGTTGATGTTGGAGGTTGCAATGCGATCATCGCAATCGCAATATACAATATGTAACCACCACATAGTTTTTGCACCGTTGAATGATGCGATGCAATTAGCCAATCGCAATCGCAAATATTATAATTGCCCTCTGCTTTAAAGCCAAGTTCCGTGGGTGGTGTTGTCCAACAAGACCACGTGGCAGTTCCATTTTGAATCGCAAGTATTTTTGTGTTATGGCCCGATTGTTATGAGAAATCCGGACCCGATGAGATTTTACGAACTCGTCTTAAAACTCATCGCGGGTCCGTTCTCCAATCGGAATCAGAAGATTTATGATGGTCCATTTGTTTTGTTAAAGTTGCGGACCTGATGCACACTATAGGGCAGATTTAAAGGGTTTTCGCGTCACAAAGGAGGCCTGTACCCAAAGGGCTCTGGCAGACGCGATATGGAATTATATGTTCGATTTGATAATCGATCGTGCGTTCAAGCACTGATGTCACCAGATCAAGTTTTGTAAACATATATGCTTTATTATATATGCTTTATTATATAAACATATGTTTTTAACATATGTTATATAAACTTGCGTGAAATGTAAAGCGGGCCCGACAGTTGTTTTAAATAGATTTTGTTTTAAGTTTTAATATATTTTTGTTTATTAAAAAGCGTTGTGGTATATAAAGTGTAAAAAGTCCCTAAGGCATAGTAATAGACAGAGTAAATTTTTATTATACGCAACAGCAGTGTATTTTTTTTGTAAGCACAGTAGTGCGTTTTTATGTGTAAAGGACAGAGTGTTGTTTTAACACAGTAGTGTTATTTTGAAGAGACAAAGTGAAGTTTTTCTAGTACTACGTTTGTAACAGTCATTTTGTAAGCCCTCTGTGTGAGGAAGAATTTTTTAATACTTTTTACAGTCAATGAATAGAAGTTTTAAAGTGTGAATCTCTGTCCTGTGAAGAAAATTTTTAAATTTCTCTCTGTTAAGGAGGAGAGCATTATTCTCTCTATTGGTTGTTCTGGAATTCTCAGAAATTCCAACATGGTATCGGAGCTAGTCCAGGCTCTTTGAAGGTGTCAAAGAAGCTGAAGGAAGGATTTCTTGTTGCAGCAGCTTCTCCAGCAGAGTGAAGACTCAGTCAAGAAAAATCCAAGGTATTTCTCAAGTCATTTTTTTGTGTTACTGTTGAAGACAGTAAGTTTGTTTCAAAAAACACAGTCAAGTGTTTGAAGCATAGTTAAGAGTGCAAGAATGGTTGGAGCCAGCACTAGCATGGGTATTGGTAATACTCAGCTCCCACAATTTAATGGGAAATACTATGACTACTGGGAAATAACCATGAGAGCCCTGTTTTCTTCCCAAGACTTATGGGAACTTGTTGAGGATGACTTTGAAGAGCCAGCAGATGAAAATGAGTTTAATGATTTAACTTAGGTAGAGAAGGAATTGTTGAAGAGCAATAAGAATAAGGACTCCAAATCCCTCTACTACTTGTATCAAGCAGTGCATGCGAGTGTGTTTCCAAGGATAGCAACAACTAAGAGATCCAAAGAAGCATGGAAAACTCTCAAGACAACCTATCAAGGCATGGAGAAAGTGAAGACAACAAAACTACAATTGTTGAAGAGATATTTTGAGACTCTCTGCATGAAGGAGTCAGATAACATTGACTCATTCTTCACACATGTGATTGGAATGGTCACATAGATAAGGTCTCATGGAGAGACTCTTGAAGAAAGGAGGATTGTGGAGAAACTATTGAGGAGCCTACCCTCAAGGTTTGATGTGATTTTCACCACCATAGAAGAGACTAAGGATCTCACAAAATTTTCAGTTGATGAGCTACATGCATCACTGATGACACATGAGCAGAGACTGGGTAGAAATGAAAAATCATCTCTGGAGTATGCCTTCAAGACCCAGATGTCCTTTGGAAGAGGAAGAGGTCAAGGCAGAGGAAACAAGAGAGGAAGAGGCAGAAGCCAAAACAGAGGTGGAAGAAACAGTCCAGCAAATGCTCAAGAAAGGGGCAGCAATACAGATCAGTACCAAGGCCAAGGTAGCAGCCAGCAAAGTGGTCAACAACATGCTCAAGGACAAAGGTATGATAAATCCAATGTTCAATGTCACTATTGTAAAAAATATGGACATTATGCAAATGAATGTAGAAAGAAGAAGCATGATATGGGTAATAGAAAAAATGCAAATTTTACTAGATAAAATATCAGCCAAGATAAATTGTTTTTAGCTTGTAATATGGCTGAGGAAAAGAGTGAAGATTTATGGTTTCTAGACTCCGGTTGCCGTAATCATATGACAGGAAACATAGCCATGTTTTCTATGTTAGATGAGAATGTGAAATCACAAGTCACATTAGGGACTGATAGTAAAGTTTCTGTTACGGGAAAAGGAGATGTAAATGTCTTAACAAGGAAAGGTGTAAATAAATCCATAGCAGATGTTTATTATGTTCCTGGAATGAAATGAAACCTCTTAAGTATTGGATAGCTTGTTCAAAAGGGGTACAATGTTTTCTTTGAGGATGGTGTATGCACCATCATGGATAAACCACCCAACAAACAATGTATTGCTGAAGTGAAGATGACAAGGAACAGGATGTTTCCTCTCAGGATGAGAGCAGATTTGAAAAATGGAGAAGAGATAGTAGCAGTGACACAAGAGGCTTTCCAAAGCGAACTAAAAGATGACAATTGGTTGTGGCACTTGAGATTTGGACATCTCAACTTTGGAGGTCTTAACTTGTTGAACAGAAAAGGAATGGTAAGAGGTTTTCCATTGATTGAGAAACCGGACAACCTTTGTGAAGGTTGTATCTTGGGTAAACAACACAGAGAAAGTTTTCCATCCGGGAAAAGCATAAGGGCAAAGACACCCTTGGAAATTGTCCACTCAAATTTATGTGGACCGATGCAAAATCCATCACTTGCAAGCAGCCACTATATGCTAACATTTATTGATGATTTTACTAGAAAAACTTGGGTTTATTTTTTGAAAAACAAAAGTGAAGTGTTTGAAAAATTTCGCAATTTCAAAGCACTTGTTGAGAACCAGAGTGGGCTGCATATCAAAGTCTTAAGGACTAATAGAGGAGGTGAGTATATCTCTAAAGATTTTCTACGTTTTTGTAGAGAAAATGGTATTCAAAAGCAGTTTACAACTAGATATACTCTGCAGCAAAATGGAGTAGCCGAAAGGAAGAATAGAACCATAATGGACATGGTGAGGAGTATGTTAAAGGCAAAGCATTTGCCTAATGATTATTGGGTTGAAGCTGTACATTGTGCAGCATACATTTTGAATAGGTGCCCTAAAAAAGTAGTGATGAACAAAGTGCCGGAAGAGGCATGGAGTGGCACAAAGCAAAGTGTCACACATATGAAGGTTTTTGGATGTGTGGCTTATGCACACATTCTGGATCAGCTAAGGAAGAAGTTGGACAGCAAGGGGGAGAAATGTGTTTTCATTGGATACAGTGAGGAATCCAAGGCCTACAGGTTATACAACCCATCCACCAAGAAGTTTATTGTGAGCAGAGATGTTCAGTTTATTGAGGAGGAAGCTTGGGATGGAAGCATAGAGAAAACAATGAATGTTAAACACTGTTTATCTCATGATGAAAATGATGAAGATCTAGCTGAAAGACATCCTCCAACAGCAGCACCAACACAAGGGCAGCAAAGCACACCCTTGAGGAGAAATGACAGTGCTTCTCCAAGCACACCACAAAGAGGAAATTCAAATGCTTCTTCAAGCATTTGTACACCTAATGAAAGAGGTAAGAAGTTCAGAAATTTAAATGACATTTATGAACAAGAGGCAGCAAATGAAGGTATGAACTCTTTGTTTGCTTTATATTGTCATGTTGATGACCCTATCCACTTTGAAGAAGCTATTAAAAATAGGAAATGGATAGAAGCTATGGATGAGGAGATTAATGCCATAGAAAGAAACAAGACATGGGATTTGGTTGAACTCCCAAAAGGTAAAGATGTCATTGGAGTTAAATGGGTCTACAAGACCAAGAGTAATGCTGAAGGCAAAATAGAGAGACACAAGGCCAGACTTGTTTTCAAAGGATATAAGTAGAAGCATGGGATAGACTATGAGGAAAATTTCGCACCGGTTACTAGAATGGAAACCATGAGAGCAGTGCTGTCCATAGCAGCACAAAACAAGTGGAAAGTTTACCAAATGGACGTGAAGTCATCATTCCTAAATGGAGTGTTAATGGAAGAGGTTTACATTGAACAACCTCTAGGCTATGAAAAGAAAGGCCAAGAGCATAAAGTGTGCAAGTTGAAGAAAGCTCTTTATGGGCTAAAGCAAGCACCAAGAGCGTGGTACAGTAGGATAGATTCCTATCTACTGGAAAATGGATTTGAAAAGTGTGAGGGAGAACCCACCCTCTACATCAAAGAAAAAGATGGTAAAATGTTGATTGTGCTTTTATATGTTGATGATGTTATTTTCATAGGTAATGATGATTACCTTATTGAAAATTTTAAAACAGTCATGAAAGAAGAATTTGAAATGACTAACATGGGTTTGTTGAGATACTTCTTAGGAATAGAATTAGAACAAGATGAAAATGGGATTTTTATCTCACAGGAAAAATATGTTAATGAAGTGCTGGAAATATTTAATATGCAGGAGAGCAAAGCAGCAATCACTCCCACAGTGATGGGATTAACACTGAGCAGAGAGAATAGCAGCAAGGATTTTGATCCTAGTTTGTACAAGAGCATAGTTGGCAACCTCATGTATTTGACTGCAACTAGGCCGGATATAATGCATGCTGTTAGTTTGATTTCCAGATTCACGGAGAGGCCAAAGGAAGCACATTGGCAGGCAGCAAAAAGGATTCTGAGGTATGTTAAAGGTACTAAAAGGTTTGGTATTTTATATACTGCTTCAGAATGTTCAGATTTAATTGGATACACTGACAGTGATTGGGTTGGAAGTGTAGATGATCGGAAAAGCACTTCCGGTTATGCTTTTCACATGGGTTCAGGAGCCATTTCATGGGCTTCTACGAAACAGCCTATTGTAGAATTGTCTACAGCAGAGGCAGAATATGTGGCAGCTACAGCAGCAGCATGTCAAGCAATTTGGATGAGGAGGATGTTTAGAAGTTTGTGCCAAGAGCAAGCAAAAGGAACTGTGATTTATTGTGACAACAGCTCAGCGATTGCACTATCCAAGAATTCTTTGTTTCACAAGAGAATGAAACACATTGACACAAAGTTTCATTACATCAGGCAATTGGTAAAAAATGGAGAAATTGCTTTAGAACACTGCAGAACTCAGGAGTAGTTTGCAGACATTCTGACCAAGCCATTGGGGCAGAAGAGTTTTGAGTTTTTAAGAAAATGCCTAGGTATGACTGATAACCCAGTAGTTGAAGGTAAGGGGGAGTGTTGAAATGTTACTTTCAACTGTCCCTATGCAGAGCCGCTTTCCATTTTCTTTCTCCAGGTTTTTGTACTCAGAGCCACTTGACGTAATTGTTTGAAAAACCTACACACAGGGCTGCCTTCTATTTTTGTGAAGAGAGTTATTTTTAAGACTGCAGTACTCTGTATTTCAAAACAGAGCGTTAAAACAGAAACAGTGCTTTTCATTGAAAACAGAGTGTTTTGATTCTTTGAACACGCGGGCGTTTTTTTTTTAAACAATGGTCCCCACTAGTCTTTTTAATCGCAATCGGAAAATTGTTTTTGATCAAGTGTCCTGTTGATGTTGGAGGTTGTGATACGATCATCGCAATCGCAATATACAATATGTAACCATCGCATATTTTTTGAATGATGCGATGCGATTGGCTAATCGCAATCGCAAATATTATAATCGCCCTCTGCTTTAAAGCCAAGTTCTGCACGTGGTATGGTCCCACAAGACCACGCGACAGTTCCATTTTGAATCGCAAGTAGTTTTGTGTCATGGCCCGATTGTTATGAGAAATTCGGACCCGATGAGATTTTATGAATTCGTTTTAAAACTCATCGCGGGTCCGTTCTCCAATCGGAATCGAAAGATTTACGATGGTCCATTTGTTTTGTTAAAACTGTGGACCCGATGCACATTATAGGGCGGATTTAAAAGGTTTTCGCATCACAAAGGAGGCCCGTACCCAAAGGACTTTGCCAGACACAAAGTCCAGTTCAAGTTTTGTAATGCAAAAAGTCCAGTTCAATTTTGGTTCATAGACTTTGAAGTCCGGCGGAGTGATATTTTGGTTCATGGCACAATGCAAAGGTTTTATGTTATATATGTTTTATTATATAAACATATGTTTTTAACATATTTTATATAAACTTGCGCGAAATGTAAAGCGAGCCCGACAGTTGTTTTAAATAGATTTTGTTTTAAGTTTTAATATAGTTTTGTTTATTAAAAAGCGTTGTGGTATATAAAGTGTAAAAAGGCCCAAAGGCTTAGTAATAGACAGAGTAAAGTTTTATTATACACAACAGCAGTGTATTTTTTTTGTAATCATAGCAGTGCGTTTTTATGTGTGAAGGACAAAGTGTTGTTTTAACATAGTAGTGTTATTTTGAAGAGACAGAGTGAAGTTTTTCTAGCATTGTGTTTGTAACAGTCATTTTGTAAGCCCTCTGTGTGAGGAAGAATTTTGTAATACTTTTTACAGTTAATGAATAGAAGTTTTAAAGTGTGAATCTCTTTCATGTGAAGACAATTTTTAAATTTCTCTGTGTTAAGGAGGAGAGCATTATTCTCTCTATTGGTTGTTCTGGAATTCTCAAAAATTCCAACATGGTATCGGAGCTAGTCCAGGCTCTTTGAAGGTGTCAAAGAAGCTGAAGGAAGGATTTCTTGTTGCAGCAGCTTCTCCAGCAGAGTGAAGACTCAGTCAAGAAGAATCCAAGGTATTTCTCAAGTCATTTTTTTGTGTTACTGTTGAAGATAGTCAGTTTGTTTTAAAAAAAACAGTCAAGTGTTTGAAGCATAGTTAAGAGTGCAAGAATGGCTGGAGCCAACACTAGCATAGGTATTGGTAATACTCAGCTCCCATAATTTAATGGGAAAAACTATGACTATTGGGCAATAACCATGAGAGCCCTATTTGCTTCCCAAGACTTATGGGAACTTGTTTAGGATGGCATTGAAAAGCCAGCAGATGAAAATGAGTTTGATGATTTAACTCAGGCAGAGAAAGAACTGTTGAAGAGCAATAAGAAGAAGGATTCTAGAGCCCTCTACTTTTGTATCAAGCAGTGCATGAGAGTGTGTTTCCAAGGATAGCAGCAGCCAAGAGATCCAAAGAAGCATGGAAAACTCTAAAGACAGCCTATCAAGGCATGGAGAAAGTCAAGATAGCAAAACTACAGTTGCTAAGGAGAGATTTTGAGACTCTCTACATGAAGGAGTCAAATAACATTGACTCATTCTTAGCACATGTGATTGGAATGGTCACACAAATAAGGTCTCATGGAGAGACTCTTGAAGAAAGGAGGATTGTGGAGAAACTATTGAGGAGTCTACCCTCAAGGTTTGATGTGATTGTCACTACCATAGAAGAGACCAAGGATCTCACAAAATTTTCAGATGATGAGCTACATGCATCACTGATGACACATGAGCAGAGACTGGGTAAAAATGAAAAATTATCTCTATAGCATGCCTTTAAGACCCAGATGCCCTTTGGAAGAGGAAGAGGGCAAGGCAGCAGAAACAAGAGAGGAAGAGGCAGAAGCCAAAACAGAGGTGGAAGAAACAGTTCAGCAAATGCTCAAGGAAGGGGTAGCAATCCAAATCAGCATCAAGGCCAAGGTAGCAGCCAGCAAAGTGGTCAGCAGCATGCTCAAGGACAAAGGTATGATAAATCCAATGTCCAATGTCACTATTGTAAAAAAAATGGACATTATGCAAATGAATGTAGGAAGAAGCAGCATGATATGAGTAATAGAACAAATGCAAATTTCACTAGAGAAAATATTAGCGAAGATAAATTGATTTTAGCTTGTAATATGGCTGAGGAAAAGAGTGAAGATTTATGGTTTCTAGACTTTGGTTGCAGTAACCATAGGACAGGAAACATAGCCATGTTTTCTATGTTAGATGAGAGTGTGAAGTCACAAGTCACACTAGGGACTGATAGTAAAGTTTTTGTTATGGGAAAAGGAGATGTAAATGTTTTAACAAGGAAAGGTGTAGAGAAATCCATAGCAGATGTTTATTATGTTCCTGGAATGAAGTGTAACCTCTTAAGTATTGGACATCTTGTTCAAAAGGGGTACAATGTTTTCTTTGAGGATGATGTTTGCACCATCATGGATAAACCACCCACCAAACAATGTATTGCTGAAGTGAAGATGACAAGGAACAAGATGTTCCCTCTCAGAATGAGAGCAGATTTGAAAAACGGAGAATAAATGGCAGCAATGACACAAGAGGCTTTCCATAGCAAACCAAAAGATGACAATTGGTTGTGGCACTTGAGATTTGGACATCTCAACTTTGGAGGTCTTAACTTGTTGAATATAAAAGGAATGGTAAGAGGTTTACCATTGATTGAGAAACCGGACAACCTTTGTGAAGGTTGTATCTTGGGGAAACAACACAGAGAAATTTTTCCTTCCGGGAAAAGCATAAGGGTAAAGGCACCCTTGGAAACTATCCACTCAGATTTATGTGGACCGATCCAAACTCTATCACTTGCTGGCAGCCATTATATGTTAACATTTATTGATGATTTTACTAGAAAAACTTGGGTTTACTTTTTGAAAAACAAAAGTGAAGTGTTTGAAAGATTCTGCAATTTCAAAGCACTTGTGGAGAACCAAAGTGGGCTGCATATCAAAGTCCTACGGACTGATAGAGGATATGAGTATATCTGTAAATATTTTCTACGTTTTTGTAGAGAAAATGGGATTCATAAGCAGTTTACAACTAGATATACTCCGCAGCAAAATGGAGTTGTCGAAAGGAAGAATAGAACAATCACAGATATCGTAAGGAGTATGTTAAAGGCAAAGCATTTTCCCAATGATTATTGGGTTGAAGCTGTACATTTTGAATAGGTGCCCTAAAAAATCAGTTATGAACAAAGTGGCGAAAGAGGCATGGAGTGGCACAAAACAATGTGTCACACACATGAAAGTTTTTGGATGTGTGGCTTATGCATGTATTCCAGATCAGCTAAGGAAGAAGCTGGACAGCAAGGGGGAGAAATATATTTTCATTGGATATAATGAGGAATCCAAAGCTTATAGGTTGTACAACCAATCCAACAAGAAGTTTATTGTGAGCAGAGATGTTCAGTTTATTAAGGAGGAAGCTTGGGATGGAAGCATAGAGAAAACAGTGAATGTTAAACATTGTTTATCTCATGATGAAAATGATGAAGATCTGGCTGAAATACATCCCCCAACAGGAGCACCAACACAAGGGCAGCAAAGCACACCCTTGAGGAGAAATGAAAGTGCTTCTCCAAGGTCAAATTGTGGGGCGGAGAAAAAGTTGCTTTCACATTTGAAGATCAATAAAGAGGTGAGAAGTCTGAATTTTAACGAAATTATGAACAATATGTTAAAACAGAAGGGCAAGAGGAACCTTTGGCTAAACCTTTATATTGTCATGTTGATGACCCTATTCATTTTTAGGATGCTATTAAAGATAGGAAATGGATAGAAGCTATGGATGAGGAAATTAATGCCATAGAAAGAAGCAAGACAAGGGATTTGGTTGAACTCTGTTATGGCCTAAATCTACCTCAAGCTGAGAAAGGCAGAATCTAGGGTAACATCAAACCATGCTTAACCTAGTAGCTAGCCCTACCAGATCGGGAGAGGGCTCTCTCCTTGTCAATCTCAGCAAAAAATGATCAATGAGGCTTGAGATGACTGATGTGATGACTGATTTTAGGCTAGGTATGTGTGCAAAAGATTTTGTTTGAATTTAAGGATGTTTTGTTGGCTCAAATGGAAAGGCAGATTTTGGGTCTGGGGAATGAGGCTCAGTTTTGCAGAGATCTGAATGGGGCAAGGTAGGCAATTGATTTGACACTTCAATTTGAAAGAAATGAAGAGTTGAGACAGGTGAGGAGTTGAAGAGGGCAAGAAACCTTTAGGGATCCTCTTCAAACAGCTGAAAACATAGAAAATTAAACAAACCCTAGGTAGAGCACTGCAAATTTTAATGAATTCTACCTTTATCCTTGTTTGTTTAAGTTAAGAAAAAATAAGAGAGAAAATGGTATACATAAAACACCAGTAGACTTAAATTTACAGAAAGAAACACACTATCAAAGCAAAATGCGACATAAATCCCATAGAGTGCTGCAAGCCCTAGTCTATTCCTTTTCCAAACTGCAGAGATGAATGTACAATGATGCTCAGAGCATTCCCAAAATTCAAACCATGCTAATGACTGAAAAACCACAAGATATAAACAAAAAATAACTCATCCCAGCCTCTAGGGGTTGAGCTCACAAGTTTAGGAGCTGTTCCAACAAAATCTAAACTGAGAACTAGAAAGTAGGCAGTGGAACAGCTTGCCTCTAAAAACTAGGAAACTGATTCATTCAGTTGCAAATTACCTTTTGATGGATGAATCTACCTCTATTAGTGAAAATTTTAGCAAAATTACATCAAAATCCATCATGTTATAGTTAATTACATCATGATTTTGACAACTAGAAGGAAAAAGTCAAACTATAAAAAAAACTAGGCAAAAAACAGAGTTTTTGACCAAAAATGAGTAAAATCCTCCAATGCGCCACCCCTGATTTCCCTATGCATCGCGCCTGTTTGCAGCTGATTTTGGAGGCCTTCCCAGTATCAAAATTTGCTCCACGTGGGCTTCTTGGAAAGGTCTGTCTGTCTACGTTCCAGCACAAGTGGAATTTTTGAATTTGGCCTTCATTATCCCCTCCAAAACTAAGTTCTCTTAAGACTGCTTCCTGTGTGTCAAAAAAGGGGCAGAAATGTCATTTTTGAAGTGTTTTTGACCTTTTTGGGGGCTCAAAACCTGTCAAAATTTCTTGGCCATTGGTAGGCATGCATATTTTTCCATGAAAAATCCAAAAATGTTGAGTTTTCATCAAAAGGAGTCCCCTATCAAAAGCAAGCGCCAGGTGGCACGGCGCATAGAGCAGAAAAGTCTGTTTTTAAGGCCAAAAATTTCAAAATTGCAAAAAGTGTCCCAAATTTTTTAAAATTTGGGCTGAGTGTCCTCCATTAAGTGTTTTTTTGGGACAAGGAAGCCTCAGCCAAGGTCTAAAGTCTATCTTGCTCTTTTCACCTCCTCGATGCCTTCTTCAACTTGGCTTTCAAAATCTTGATTCTTGCTTTGCACACCATATTTATTGACAAGTAGTGGTATGCCATGTTCCTTAACATGTTTTTCTCGTTGTTGGTCTTCTCTAGCATCCTTTCCCAAGTGCAAGTTTGCTCTCTCAAGCCAAGATTCCCAGTCATGTTCAATCTCTTGCTCATACCCATGATCACTATCTCTTTCCATTGTTTTCCTTTGGTTTTAAAAAATGTGGTTGTACATGGATGTTTTTGTGGATAACAGTGGAAATATGGTAAAGGAATGAAATGGGTAGAGTGTATGGAAGAGAGTAAAAAGAAAATGTATGTGTGAAGAGAGTTTAGGGATGTGAGTGGAGTTTAGGGAGTGTAGGGTTGGGAAATTATATGTGGAGAAGGGGATTAAGGGGATAGTAAAATGGGTTAATGAAACTAGAAAAGAAGTGAGGGAGGGAAAAGGTGAGGGAATGATGGCCACAAAATCAAATTTACAAACCCTAAGCAATCATGTCTTGAGCAACAATTGCAAGGAAGTAGGTTTGAAATTTTTTACGAAATCATCATAAACATCTTAAGACACACTTTCATTGGCATTTGAAGAGTTTTTGACTTACTTTGGACTGGAGGAAACCAAGAAAATTGAGAATTTGAATGAATTTGTGGTGAAAATGGCTCGCAGCTCTATGCGTCGCGCCACAAACCCAATGCGCCGCGCCTCTTACCCAATGTGTCACACCTTTTTGTAGGAGACGTTTGGAGACCTTCCCTGTGTCTAAATTGAGCGTAGGATAGCTCGTTGGAAATCTTATTGAGTCTAATTTCCAACCCAGCTTGAATTTTTCAATTTGGAGTTCATTTACCCTGTCAAAAATCAAATCTCCCAAGACTGGTCAAAATGTGAAAAATGAGGTTGCCTCAAGGAAGAGTGCTGTTGCAGTCAATTTTTGAAGGTATTCCTCAACTCCAAATTGATCTCATGATAACGCATTGGAAAGCTATTTGTGTCTAGTTATCATTTGACTTATCAAGAAAGTATTTTGGCCAACCAAGCTAGGAGAAAGCTTGATTTTCCCAAGGTCACTTTAGAGGTGCATCAATTCTCCTGAGGCAACTGTATTTTTGACATTTCTCTAAAGCCATGACACCTGTGTAAAAAGTGAAGGAGGTTTTTCTTCCTTGGCATGTTTTGGACAAAAGAATCTCTTATTTTTCCCAAATTCATATTTTATTTCTCAAAAACATCATTGGAGTAAAACCTATCCCGATGTGTGGAACAAGGGATTTGTCGAAATGAAGTGAAATGAAGGGGGATAAGGGGCTTCTAAATTCTTGAGAAAATTTTGGGAAGTAGGGAGAATGTCGTGAGATAGGGGAAAGTGAAATTTCAAAGATTGAGTGAGGGGAAGGGGTCCAAAATGGAAAAACACGTGCCTAGCCTAGAAAATTGCCAAGTTGTAGCAAGAAACTAGGTTTGTGTGAAAATGAGGAATTTGGGGGATCTCGCTGATGGGGAAAGTGTTTAATAAGGCACATTCGAAGAGAAGGAAGGTGTGCGGAACATCAATGAAGAAGTTTTTCGATGATTTGACCATCCAATAGAAATTACCTTCAAAACCCTAGGAGAGGAAATGAACCTTACCTAGGCACAACCGAAGCATGAACAAGGTGTAAAATGACCCATTGGAATCCGACATGACAGATGAAAACTTCAATGATGGTACACTCATCCGAATGGTGACATGGACCGACATTTGGACAACTTTGAAAGGAGTGTTAGCAAACCCTAGACCTAATACCTAGTGACCAAATTTTACTTGAAGACTCACTGAAATGACAAAATTTGACCTTGACACCTTAAAATCACTTTGTAAGAGCATGTTTGATCACTGGAGGAAGGTTGCAAAGACTGACACTAACATTGGCTCCAATGGAGATGGTAGCTCCTTGGAGGTGCCAATAACTACAGATCTTTGGAAAGCAGACAGTGCCTTCATCCATTGGGCGATGGAGGCAAAAACTCAAGCTGAAATGCATAGCTGAAAACTGATGATTGACGACACAAATTGACTCTCACTCAACTAAAAATTGACTCAATACTTAAACACAACCGACAAACTGGAAATGATGCTCAATGTAGAGCTTATTCATCAAAACCTACTCTAACAGTTTCATTCATCACCTGATCAAGTGAAATGAAACAACCATGCAGCCAAGTAAGTATTCTGGCTGCTATTTGAATTCTCCGCAAGTGCTTGCTTATGAACAACAAGAGAGAACTACTGAAAGGCAACTCCCATGAAAACTTGTGAACAGATCCGTTGAATGATATGGGTTCTCTATCTGCCTCCAAAAACACTGCATAAGGATCTTGAAATTCATGCACAGTGGGACTTAGCTCATCCAATGGATTACTTCTCTTCTCTTCATACCATGAATGCAAACTTTGTTTTGAGCTTTGTGACGAGACTCCTGCTAAAAATGACAAAGAAACCAGCTGCCGGATCAAGTTTATATCAGCACACGTTGTGAGCTCACATGTAGTCAATGGAGAAAGACTTTGACTGCAGACATCATCCAACACATCAGCTATTGGATCGCGAAAAACTTGAAAAGACTGCTGCAACCCATTTTCGAGATTACATGATTTCCTATAGGCTGCTCATTTGAAGATTTACTATGCCAATTTCCCTTCAAAAACTGAAATGATTCAAAACAAAAGGTTACGGAATCATCTTGCATCATTGGATCATATGGTCCAGCTTCCAAGTCTTCATCTGCAACTTGACAATCAATGGCATTTAGGGGTTGCAAATCTGGATATGAGAAGTTTTGAACAAGGTTTTCATTGCCCTCAAGATGGTCCAAATCAAGACTTGTCGACAGTTGATTTCGGATTGCATGAATGTTGTCTCTGATGAACTGAAACGAGGCAAAACAAAAAGGCAAAGATCCTTCACTTACTTCGAAATTTGCTGCACTTTCCTCGTCATTTCCGTAGCTGATATGCAATGGTTGATCAATGTATTCGAGCTGTTGAAAGTGAACTTCCTCCTTCCACAAACTAGCTGTTGATTTGTCTGCAAGATTATCTTTTGTTTGGAGAACATAATCGTCATTATACTGATCAAACAGAGGCAAATCATCAGTATAAAACACATCATCAAGCATACATGTCATATCAACAGCTCTCTCTTCTCCAAGACGATCTATAAAACAATCATTATCAGATCTATGACAAGTGGGATAAGAAACAAAATGTTTTGGATCAGCAACTTGTTCTTCTTCAATCAGCGAGCGATGGGCTTGAACATTATACTCATTCCTTGTGATGATCCTTTGCATCATCTTTTCCACTACACTTACCAAAATGTCAAGCTTTACCTCTAGAGATGTCGATTCCTCCGGATCTATGTTTTTCATCTCTTCTTCCTTCAACTTTTCCCTTCGGATCAACAAATGAGCCTCTACATCTACTGCATTGTTCTGCATCTCTTCAAGTGTTGCAAGATTCCTTTCTCTCAGTTGAAACTCCAATTCTAGATCAAAAGCAACCGGGTAATGTAAGAGAGTGGATCCAAGAGGAGGTCTTATATTAACTGGCATCGAATAATAAACTTGGTTAAATCTGGCAGAAAACTGTTGTACTGTCTCCCCTAGCAGTCTTTTCAGCTGGTTATACTCTTCTATAATCAAGAAAGGGTTCTGTCTGACCACCCACCTGTCGAGGAAAACTTTGACGAACTGTTGGAAATCTGAGATGCTCGCATCAGGTAGGGTTTTGAACCAACTCTTGACTTTGCCTTGCAAAGAAAGAGCAAAAAGCCTAATACTGACATCTTCTTCATCAACTTCAAAAAGGTCAAGAAAAGATTCAAAATTCAATACATGTCTCTTAGCAGTGATATTGTCGCATTCACCATCAAATCTTGGTAGATATAGATCATGATTTTTAGGGAAAGCATGGGGTATATGAGGTAAAATCAGAGGCTTGTATCGATCTGGAATTTTACAAGGTATAGGGGTATGTAAAAAAGGTATAGAATCAGTCGTGGTCTCTTGAGGCTCATCATTTTGAAGATGGTCATCACAAGATTCAGAAGAAAGGTCTTGATCAAGCTCAAAAGCACGCAAATCTTTGGTATTTACAATCTTCAAAGGGAAAGAGTCAACTGCAGGCCGAGGGTCTTTTCTCAAATACACTATACTTTGCAAAGCCTTCTTGACATTCTCGGGAAAAGAGAAGAAATGGTTTATGACAAAGAACAAAATGTCTTGGATGAAATTCCAACTTGAATACCTGATCTTTCCATATTGTCCTTTCATGTTTCTGTTGGTCAGGTTCATCCTCCAGTGGAGTCCTTGGATCTGATCTCGAAACTGATTTAGAGTCGCCAAGTGAATGATTTCAGCCTTGCGGTGTTTGATCGTTGTCCACCATTAAAAATCAGATCTGAACTTGATTAGATCTTACTGAGGAAACCAGATGTTCAGTTCATAAACAAAACTGGAGATTGACTGAAGCAGCATTCATCTACTTTCGCTAATGCAAAGCAAGAGCGTTTCGAAGGCTACCTGGCTAACTTCAGGCTCCGTCTGTAGTTTATAAAGCAAACAACAAACTTTTCTTCCCCAGTATGGTCGCCACTATGTTATGGACTAAATCTACCTCAAGCTGAGAAAGGCAGAATCTAGGGTAACATCAAACCACGCTTAACCTGGTAGCTAGCCCTACCAGATCGGGAGAGGGCTCTCTCCTTGTTAATCTCAGCAAAAAATGATCAGTGAGACTTGAGATGACTTGAATGAAGACTGATTTTAGGCTAGGTATGTGTGCAAAAGAGTTTGATTGATTTTAAGGGTGTTTTGTTGGCTCAAATGGAAAGGCAGATTTTGGGCCTGGGGAATGAGACTCAGTTTTGCAGAGATCTGAATGGGGCAAGGTAGGCAATTGATTTGACACTTCAATTTGAAAGAAATGGAGAGTTGAGACAGGTGAGGAGTTGAAGAGGGCAAGAAACCTTTAGGGATCCTCTTCAAACAGCTGAAAACATAGAAAATTAAACAAACCCTAGGTAGAGCACTGCAAATTTTAATGAATTCTACCTTTATCCTTGTTTGTTTAAGTTAAGAAGAAATAAGAGAGAAAATGGTATACACAAAACACCAGTAGACTTACATTTACAGAAAGAAACACACTATCAAAGCAAAATGCGACATAAATCCCATAGAGTGTTGCAAGCCCTAGTCTATTCCTTTGCCAAACTGCAAACATGAATGTACAATGATGCTCAGAGCATTCCCAAAAGTCCAACCATGCTAATGACTGAAAAACCACAAGATATAGACAAAAAATAACTCATCCCAGCCTCTAGGGGTTGAGCTCACAATTTTAGGAGCTGTTCCAACAAAATCTAAACTGAGAACTAGAAAGTAGGCAGTGGAACAGCTTGCCTCTAAAAACTAGGAAACTGATTCATTCAGTTGCAAATTACCTTTTGATGGATGAATCTACCTCTATTAGTGAAAATTTTAGCAAAATTTTAGCAAAATTACATCAAAATCCATCATGTTATAGTTAATTACATCATGAGTTTGACAACTAGAAGGAAAAAGTCAAACTATAAAAAAAACTAGGCAAAAAACAGAGTTTTTGACCAAAAATGAGTAAAATCCTCCAATGCGCCATGCCTGATTTCCCTATGCATTGCGCCTGTTTGCAGCTGATTTTGGAGGCCTTCCCAGTATCAAATTTTTCTCCACATGGGCTTTTTGGAAAGTTCTGTCTGTCTATGTTCCAACACAAGTGGAATTTTTGAATTTGGCCTTCATTATCCCCTCCAAAACTAAGTTCTCCCAAGACTGCTTCCTATGTGTCAAAAAAGGGGCAGAAAGGTCATTTTTGAAGTGTTTTTGACCTTTTTGGGGGCTCAAAACCTGTCAAAATTTCTTGGCCATTGGTAGGCATGCATATTTTTCCATGAAAAATCCAAAAATTTTGAGTTTGCATCAAAAGGAGTCCCCTATCAAAAGCAAGCACCAGGTGGCGCGACGCATAGAGTAGAAAAGTCTGTTTTTAAGGCCAAAAATTTCAAAATTGCAAAAAGTGTCCCAATTTTTTTGAAATTTGGGCTGAGTGTCCTCCATTAAGTTCCGTGTTGGGCCAAGGAAGCCTCAGCCAAGGTCTGAAGTCTATCTTGCTCTTTTCACCTCCTCGATGCCTTCTTCAACTTGGCTTTCAAAATCTTGATTCTTATTTTGCACACCATATTTATTGACAAGTAGTGGTATGCCATGTTCCTTAACATGTTTTTCTCGTTGTTGGCCTTCTCTAGCATCCTTTCCCAAGTGCAAGTTTTCTCTCTCAAGCCAAGATTCCTGGTCATGTTCAATCTCTTGCTCATACCCATGATCACTGTCTCTTTCCATTCTTTTCCTTTGGTTTTAAAAAATGTGGTTGTACATGGATGGTTTTTTGGATAACAGTGAAAATATGGTAAAGGAATGAAATGGTTAGAGTGTATGGAAGAGAGTAAAAAAAAAATGTATGTGTGAACAGAGTTTAGGGATGTGAGTAGGGTTTAGGGAGTGTAGGGTTTGGCAAATTATATGTGGAGAAGGGGATTAAGGGGAAAATGTATGAGGGGAGTGGGATTAAGGGGATAGTAAAATGGGTTAATGAAACTAGCAAAGTAGTGAGGGAGGAAAAAGGTGAGGGAATTATGGCCACAAAATCAAATTTACAAACCCTAAGCAATCATGTCTTGAGCAACAATTGCAAGGAAGTAGGGTTTGCAATTTTTTACTAAATCATCATAAACATCTTAAGACACACTTTCATTGGCATTTGAAGAGTTTTTGACTTAATTTGGACTGGATGAAACCAAGAAAATTGAGAATTTGAATGAATTTGTGGTGAAAATGGCTTGCAGCTCTATGTGTCGCGCCACAAACCCAATGCGTCGCGCCTCTTACCCAATGTGTTGCGCCTTTTGCAAGAGAATTTTGGAGACCTTCCCGGTGTCCAAATTGGGGACAGGATATCTCGTTGTAAATCGTATTGAGTCTAATTTCCAACCCAACTTGAATTTTTCAATTTGGAGTTCATTTGTCCCGTCAAAAATCAAATCTCCCAAGACTGGTCAAAATGTGCAAAATGAGGCTGCCTCAAGGCAGAGTGCTGTTGTAGTCAACTTTTGAAGGTCTTCCTCAACTCCAAATTGAGCTCATGAAAGCTCATTGGAAATATGTTTGTGTTTAGTTATCATTTTAATCATCAAGAAAGTCATTTGGCCAACCAAGCTAAGAAAAAACTTGATTTTCCCAAGGTCACTTCAGAGGTGCATCAATTCTCCTAAGGCAACTGTATTTTTGACATTTCTCAAAAACCATGACACCTGTGTAAAAAGTGAAGGAGGTTTTTCTTTCTTGGCCTGTTTTGGACAAAAACCTCTCTCATTTTTCCCAAATTCATCTTTTATTACTCAGAAACATCATTGGAGTAAAACCTATCCCGATGTGTGGAACAAGGGATTTGTCGAAATGAAGTGAAATGAAGGGGATAAGGGGCTTCTAAATTCTTGAGAAAATTTTGGGAAGTAGGGAGGGATTTTAGGAAGCAGGGGGAAGTGGAATTTCAAAGATTAAGTGAGGGGAAGGGGTCCAAAAGGGCAAAAAACAGGCCTAGCCTAGAAAATTTCCAAGTTGTAGCAAGAAACTAAGGTTTGAGCGAAAATGAGGAATTTGGGGGATCTCAGTGATGGGAAGTGTTTAATAAGGTACATTAAGGATAGGGGAAGGTGTATGAACATCAGGATACAAGTTTTGCAGATGATTTGACCATCCAAGAAAAATTACCTTCAAAACCCTAGGAGAGGGAAATGAACCTTACCTAGGCACAACTGAAGCATGAACAAGGTGTAAAATGACCCATTGGAACCTGACATGATGATGACAACCTTTGAATGATGGTACACTCATCTAAATGGTGACATGAACCGACATTTGGACAACTTTGAAAGGAGTGTTAGCAAACCCTAGACCTAATACCTAGTGACCAAATTTTACTTGAAGACTCACTAAAATGACAAAATTTGACTTTGACACCTTAAAATCACTTTGTAAGAGCATGTTTAATCACTGGAGGAAGGCTGCAAAGACTAACACTAACACTCCCAAAAGGTAAAGATGGCATTGGAGTTAAATGGGTCTACAAGACCAAGAGTAATGCTGAAGGAAAAATAGAGAGACACAAGGCCAGACTTGTTGTCAAAGGGTATAAGCAAAAGCATGGGATAGACTATGAGGAAACTTTCGCATTGGTTGCTAGAATGGAAACCATGAGAGCAGTGTTGTCCATAACAACACAAAACAAGTGGAAATTTTAACAAATGGACGTGAAGTCAACATTTCTAAACGGAGTGTTAATGGAAGAGGTTTACATTGAACAACCTCTAGGCTACGAAAAGAAAGGCCAAGAGCATAAAGTGTGCAAGTTGAAGAAAGCTCTTTATGGGCTAAAGCAAGCACCAAGAGCGTGGTACAGTAGGATAGATTCCTATTTACTGGAAAATGGATTTGAAAAGTGTGAGGGAGAACCCACCCTCTACATCAAAGAAAAAGATGGTAAAATGTTGATTGTGGTTTTATATGTTGATGATGTTATTTTCACAGGTAATGATGATTACCTTATTGAAAATTTTAAAACAGTCATGAAAGAAGAATTTGAAATGACCGACATGGGTTTGTTGAGATACTTCTTAGGAATAGAAGTAGAACAAGATGAAAATGGGATTTTTATCTCACAAGAAAAATATGTTAATGAAGTGCTGGAAAGATTTAATATGCAGGAGAGCAAAGCAGCAATCACTCCCACAGTGATGGGATTAAAACTCAGCAGAGAGGATAGCAACAAGGATTTTGATCGTAGTTTGTACAAGAGCATAGTTGGCAGCCTCATGTATTTGACTGTAGCTAAGCCGGATATAATGCATGTTGTTAGTTTGATTTCTAGATTCATGGAGAGGCCAAAGGAAGCACATTGGCAGGCAGCAAAAAGGATTCTGAGGTATGTTAAAGGTACTAAAAGGTTTGGTATTTTATATACTACTTCAAAATGTTCAGATTTAATTGGATACACTAACAGTGATTGGGCTGGAAGTGTAGATGATCGAAAAAGCACTTTCGGTTATGTTTTTCACATGGGTTCAGGAGCCATTTCATGGGCTTCTAAGAAATAGCCTATTATAGAATTTTCTACAACAGAGGTAGAATATGTGGTAGCTACAGCAGCAGCGTGTCAAGCAATTTGGACGAGAAGGATGTTGAGAAGTTTGTGCCAAGAGCAAGCAAAAGGAACTGTGATTTATTGTGACAATAGCTCAACTATTGCATTATCCAAGAATTCTATGTTTCACAAGAGAATGAAACACATTGACACATATTTTCATTACATCAGGGAATTGGTAAACAATGGAGAAATTGCTTTAGAACACTGCAGAACTCAGGAGCAGTTTTCCGACACTCTGACCAAGCCATTGGGGCAGAACAGTTTTGAGTTTTTAAGAAAATTCCTAGGTATGACTGATAACCCAGTAGTTGAAGGTAAGGGGGAGTGTTGAAATGTTACTTTCAACTGTCCCTGTGCAGAGCCGCTTTCCATTTTCTTTCTCCAGGTTTTTGTACTCAGAGCCGCTTGCTGTAATTGTTTGAGAAACCTGCACACAAGGCCGCCTTCTATTTTTGTGAATAGACAGTTCTTTTTAAGACTGCAGTACTCTGTATTTCAAAACAGAGCGTTAAAACAGAAACAATGCGTGTCATTGAAAACAGAGTGTTTTGATTCTTTGAACACGAGAGCATTTTCTTTTAAACAGTGGTCCCCACTAGTCTTTTTAATCGCAATCAGCAAATTGTTTTTGATCAATTGTCTTGTTGATGTTGGAGGTTGTGATGTGATCATCGCAATCGCAATATACAATATGTAACCACCGCATATTTTTTGCACCGTTGAATGATGCGATGCGATTGGCCAATTGCAATTGCAAATATTATAATCGCCCTCCGCTTTAAAGCCAAGGTCCGTGGGTGGTGTGGTCCCATAAGACCACGCGGCAGTTCCATTTTGAATCGCAAGTAGTTTTGTGTTATGGCCCGATTGCTATGAGAAATCCGGACCCTATGAGATTTTATGAACTCATTTTAAAACTCATCGCGGGTCCATTCTCCAATCGAAATCGGAAGATTTACGATGGTCCATTTGTTTTGTTAAAGCTGCGGACCCGATGCACATTATAGGGCGGATTTAAAATGTTTTTGCGTCACAAAGGAAGCTCGTACCCAAAGGGCTCTAGCGGATGCGATATGGAATTATATGTTCGATTTGATAATCGATCGCGCGTTCAAGCACTGACGTCACCATATCAAGTTTTGTAACGCGAAAAGTCCAGTTCAATTTTGGTTCATAGAATTTGAAGTCCGTCAGAGTAATATTTTGGTTCATCGCACGATGCAAAGGTTTTATGTTATATATGTTTCATTTTATAAACATATGTTTTTAACATATGTTATATAAACTTGCGTGAAATGTAAAGCGGGCCCGACAGTTGTTTTAAATAGATTTTGTTTTAAGTTTTAATATAGTTTTTTTTATTAAAAAGCATTGTGGTATATAAAGTGTAAAAAGGCCCGAAGGCTTAGTAATAGACAGAGTAAAGTTTTATTATACACAACAGCAGTGTATTTTTTTTGTAACCACAACAGTGCATTTTTATGTGTAAAGGACAGAGTGTTGTTTTAACACAGTAGTGTTATTTTGAAGAGACAGAGTGAAGTTTTTCTAGAACTGTGTTTGTAACAGTCATTTTGTAAGCCCTCTGTGTGAGGAAGAATTTTGTAATACTTTTTACAGTTAATAAATAGAAGTTTTAAAGTGTGAATCTCTGTCCTATGAAGAAAATTTTTAAATTTCTCTGTGTTAAGGAGGAGAGCATTATTCTCTCTATTGGTTGTTCTGGAATTCTCAGAAATTCCAACATGGTATCGAAGCTAGTCCAGGCTCTTTGAAGGTGTCAAAGAAGCTGAAGGAAAGAATTCTTGTTGCGGCAGCTTCTCCAGCGGAGTGAAGACTCAGTCAAGAAGAATCCAAGGTATTTCTCAAGTCATTTTTTTTGTGTTACTGTTGAAGACAATCAGTTTGTTTTAAAAAACACAGTCAAGTGTTTGAAGCATAGTTAAGAGTGCAAGAATGGCTGGAGCCAACACTAGCATGGGTATTGGTAATACTCAGCTCCCACAATTTAATGGGAAAAACTATGACTATTGGGCAATAACCATGAGAGCCATGTTTGCTTCCCAAGACTTATGGGAACTTGTTGAGAATGGCTTTGAAGAGCCAGCAGATGAAAATGAGTTTGATGATTTAACTTAGGCATAGAAAGAATTGTTGAAGAGCAATAAGAAGAAGGATTCTAGAGCCCTCTAATTTTGGTATCAAGCAGTGCATGAGACTGTGTTTCCAAGGATAGCAGCAGCCAAGAGATCCAAAGAAGCATGGAAAAATCACAAGACAGTCTATCAAGGCATGGAGAAAGTGAAGACAACAAAACTACAGTTGCTAAGGAGAGATTTTGAGACTCTCTGCATGAAGGAGCCAGATAACATTGACTCATTCTTCACACATGTGATTGGATTGGTCACACAGATAAGGTCTCATGGAGAGACTCTTGAATAAAAGAGGATTGTGGAGAAACTATTGAGGAGTCTACCCTCAAGGTTTGATGTGATTATCACCACCATAGAAGAGACCAAGGATCTCACAAAATTTTCAGTTGATGAGCTATATGCATCACTGATGACACATGAGCAGAGATTGGGTAAAAATGAAAACTTATCTCTGGAGCATGCCTTTAAGACCCAGATGTCCTTTGGAAGAGGAAGAGGGCAAGGCAGAGGAAACAAGAGAGGAAGAGGCAGAAGCCAAAACAGAGGTGGAAGACACAGTCCAACAAATGCTCAAGGAAGGGGCAGCAATCCAAATCAGCATCAAGGCTAAGGCAGTAGCCAGCAAAGAACTCAGCAGCACGCTCAAGGACAAAGGTATGATAAATCCAATGTCCAATGTCACTATTGTAAAACAAATGGACATTATGCAAATGAATGTAGGAAGAAGCATCATGATATGAGTAATAGAACAAATGCAAATTTCACTAGAGAAAATATCAGCCAAGATAAATTATTTTTAGCTTGTAATATGACTGAGGAAAATAGTGAAGATTTATGGTTTCTAGACTCCGGTTGCAGTAACCATATGATAGGAAACATAGCCATGTTTACTATGTTAGATGAGAGTGTGAAATCACAAGTCACACTAGGGACTGATAGTAAAGTTTTTGTTATGGGAAAAGGAGATGTAAATGTTTTAACAAGGAAAGGTATAGAGAAATCCATAGCAGATGTTTATTATGTTCCTGGAATGAAATGTAACCTCTTAAGTATTGGACAGCTTGTTCAAAAGGGGTACAATGTTTTCTTTGAGGATGATGTTTGTAACATCATGGATAAACCACCCAGCAAAAAATTTATTGCTGAAGTGAAGATGACAAGGAACAGGATGTTCCCTCTCAGAATGAGAGCAGATTTGAAAAATGGGGAAGAAATGGTAGCAGTGACACAAGAGGCTTTTCAGAGTGAACCAAAAGATGACAATTGGTTGTGGCACTTGATATTTGGATATCTCAACTTTGGAGGTCTTAACTTGTTGAATAGAAAAGGAATGGTAAGAGGTTTACCATTGATTGAGAAACTGGATAGCCTTTGTGAAGGTTGTATCTTGGGGAAACAACACAGAGAAAGTTTTCCTTCCGAGAAAAGCATAAGGGCAAAGGCACCCTTGGAAATTGTCCACTCATATTTATGTGGACCGATGCAAACTCCATCACTTGCTAGCAGCCATTATATGTTAACATTTATTGATGATTTTGCTAGAAAAACTTGGGTTTACTTTTTGAAAAACAAAAGTGAAGTGTTTGAAAGATTCTGCAATTTCAAAGCACTTGTGGGGAACCAAAGTGGGCTGCATATCAAAGTCCTAAGGACTAATAGAGGAGGTGAGTATATCTCTAAATATTTTCTACGTTTTTGTAGATAAAATGGGATTCATAAGCAGTTTACAACTAGATATACTCCGCAGCAAAATGGAGTTGTCGAAAGGAAGAATAGAACAATCATGGATATTGTAAGGAGTATGTTAAAGACAAAGAATTTTCCTAATGATTATTGGACTGAAGCTGTACATTGTGCAGCATACATTTTGAATAGGTGCCCTACAAAAGCAGTTATGAACAAAGTGCCGGAAGAAGCATGGAGTGGCACAAAGCAAGGTGTCACACACATGAAAGTTTTTGGATGTGTGGCTTATGCACACATTCCAAATCAGCTAAGGAAGAAGTTGGACAACAAGGGGGAGAAATGTATTTTCATTGGATATAGTGAGGAATCCAAAGCTTATAAGTTGTACAACCCATCCACCAAGAAGTTTATTGTGAGCAGAGATGTTCAGTTTATTGAGGAGGAAGCTTGGGATGGAAGCATAGAGAAAACAGTGAATGTTAAACACTGTTTATCTCATGATGAAAATGATGAAGATTTGGCTTAAATACATCCCCCAACAGCAACACCAACACAAGGGCAGCAAAGCACACCCTTGAGGAGAAATGAAAGTGCTTCTCCAAGCACACCACAAAGAGGAAATTCAAGTGCTTCTTCAAGCATTTGTACACCTAATGAAAGAGGTAAGAAGTTCAGAAATTTAAATGACATTTATGAACAAGAGGCAACAAATGAAGGTATGAACTCTTTGTTTGCTTTATATTGTCATGTTGATGACCCTATCCACTTTGAAGAAGCTATTAAAGATAGGAAATGGATAGAAGCTATCGATGAGGAGATTAATGCCATAGAAAGAAACAAGACATGGGATTTGGTTGAACTCTCAAAAGGTAAAGATGTCATTGGAGTTAAATGGGTCTACAAGACCAAGAGTAATGCTGAAGGCAAAATAGAGAGACACAAGGCCAGACTTGTTGTCAAAGGGTATAAGCAGAAGCATGGGATAGACTATGAGGAAACTTTCGCACTGGTTGCTAGAATGGAAACCGTGAAAGCAGTGCTGTCCATAGCAGCACAAAACAAGTGGAAATATTACCAAATGGACGTGAAGTCATCATTCCTAAACGCAGTGTTAATGGAGGAGGTTTACATTGAACAACCTCTAGGCTACGAAAAGAAAGGCCAAGAGCACAAAGTGTGCAAGTTGAAGAAAGCTCTTTATGGGCTAAATCAAACACCAAGAGCGTGGTATAGTAGGATAGATTCCTATCTAATGGAAAATGGATTTGAAAAGTGTGAGGGAGAACCCACCCTCTACATCAAAGAAAAAGATGGTAAAATTTTGATTGTGGTTTTCTATGTTGATGATGTTATTTTCACAAGTAATGATAATTACCTTATTGAAAATTTCAAAACAGTCATGAAAGAAGAATTTGAAATGACTGACATGGGTTTGTTGAGATACTTCTTAGGAATAGAATTAGAACAAGATGAAAATGAGATTTTTATCTCACAGGCAAAATATGTTAATGAAGTGCTGGAAAGATTTAATATGCAGGAGAGCAAAGCAGCAATCACTCCCACAGTGATGGGATTAAAACTCAGCAGATAGGACAGCAACAAGGATTTTGATCCTAGTTTGTACAAGAGCATAGTTGGTAGCCTCATGTATTTGACTGCAACTAGGCCGGATATAATGCATGTTGTTAGTTTGATTTCCAGATTCATGGAGAGGCCAAAGGAAGCACATTGGCAGGCAGCAAAAAGGATTCTGAGGTATGTTAAAGGTACTAAAAGGTTTGGTATTTTATATACTGCTTCAAAATGTTCAGATTTAATTGGATACACTGACAGTGATTGGGCTGGAAGTGTAGATGATCGGAAAAGCACTTCCGATTATGTTTTTCACATGGGTTCAGGAGCCATTTCATGGCCTTCTAAGAAACAACCTATTGTAGCATTGTCTATAGTAGAGGCAGAATATGTGGCAGCTACAGCGACAGCTTGTTAAACAATTTGGATGAGGAGGATGTTGAAAAGCTTGTGCCAAGAGAAAGCAAAAGGAGCTGTGATTTATTGTGACAACAGCTCAGCTATTGCATTATCCAAGAATTCTGTGTTTCACAAGAGAACGAAACACATTGACACAAAGTTTCATTACATCAGGGAATTGGTAAACAATGGAGAAATTGCTTTAGAACACTGTAGAACTCAGGAGTAGTTTGCAGACATTTTTATCAAGCCATTGGGGTAGAAGAGTTTTGAGTTTTTAAGAAAATGTCTGGGTATGACTGATAACCCAGTGGTTGAAGGTAACTGGGAGTGTTGAAATGTTACTTTCAACTGTCCCTGTGCAGAGCCGCTTTCCATTTTCTTTCTCCAGGTTTTTGTACTCAGAGCCGCTTGTTGTAATTGTTTGAAAAACCTGCACACAGGGCCGCCTTCTATTTTTGTGAACATATAGTTCGTTTTAAGACTGCAGTACTGTGTATTTCAAAACATAGCGTTAAAACATAAACAGTGCTTTTCATTGAAAACAGAGTCTTTTGATTCTTTGAACACGTGGTCGTTTTTTTTAAACAGTGGTCCCCACTAGTCTTTTTAATCGCAATCGGCAAATTGTTTTTGATCAAGTATCTTGTTGATGTTGGAGGTTGCGATGCGATCATCGCAATCGCAATATACAATATGTAACCACTGCATAGTTTTTGCACCGTTGAATGATGCAATGCGATTAGCCAATCGCAATCGCAAATATTATAATCGCCCTCCGCTTTAAAGCCAAGGTCCGCGGGTGGTGTGGTCCCACAAGACCATGCGGCAGTTCCATTTTGAATCGCAAGTATTTTTGTGTTATGGCCCGATTGTTATCAGAAATCCGGACCCGATGAGATTTTATGAACTCGTTTTAAAACTCATCGCGGGTCCGTTCTCCAATCGGAATCGGAAGATTTACGATGGTCCATTTGTTTTGTTAAAGCTGTGGACCCGATGCACATTATAGGGCGGATTTAAAAGGTTTTCGCGTCACAAGGAGGCCCGTACCCAAAGGGCTCTGGCGGATGCGATATGGAATTATATGTTCGATTTGATAATCGATCGTACGTTCAAGCGCTGATGTCACCAGATCAAGTTTTGTAACGCGAAAAGTCCAGTTCAATTTTGGTTCATAGACTTTGAAGTCCGGCGGAGTAATATTTTGTTTCATCGCGCGATGCAAAGGTTTTATGTTATATATGTTTTATTATATAAACATATGTTTTTAACATGTGTTATATAAACTTGCGCGAAATGTAAAGCGAGCCCGACAGTTGTTTTAAATAGATTTTGTTTTAAGTTTTAATACAGTTTTGTTTATTAAAAAGCGTTGTGGTATATAAAGTGTAAAAAGGCCCAAAGGCTTAGTAATAGACAGAGTAAAGTTTTATTATACACAACAACAGTGTATTTTTTTTGTAAGCATAGCAATGCATTTTTATATGTAAAAGACAGTGTTGTTTTAACACAGTAGTGTTATTTTGAAGAGACAGAGTGAAGTTTTTCTAGCACTATGTTTGTAAAAATCATTTTGTAAGCCCTCTGTGTGAGGAAGAATTTTGTAATATTTTTTACAGTTAATGAATAGAAGATTTAAAGTGTGAATCTCTGTCCTATGAAGAAAATTTTGTAAATTTCTCTGTGTTAAGGAGGAGAGAATTATTCTCTTTATTGGTTGTTCTGGAATTCTCAGAAATTCCAACACAGATTTCACTGATGTTCTCAGATCCTCACTTCCAAAGAAACCCACCGCGTGGCCAAACATTTTGTTGAAGTGTTTGCTTCACGCTCTCTCTAACGTACCTCAAACCTCTTAGCAAAGCCCAGTCTATGGTGACTGAAGAGACTTTGCAGGATCTTTGCAAGATCAGCAAGCCAGCTATTCTCAAGCATGCTGGTGATGAAGACTACTGTCCGTGTCTACATCAGCACCATCTGGCATGTGGCGAGCGTGATCTCCATGTTGGAGGACAAATACTATTCGGAAGAGCAGGGGAAAGAGCTCTGTTAGTTGCAGAAAATGTACCTCTATTTTTGGAGTGATTGAAAAGTAACTTGTTATATAAGGTTTGTCTCACCACATTGATTCAAGTCATTAAAATCATCATGTTATTAATGTAAATCTGGTTAAACAATTGGATGTTGTGATATTTAGTCTGGCTAACTATAATCACGAGTTTTAGTCTCTGTTTGAATTATCCATTCTAATAATAGACAACAATAGACAAACTTATTTGCACGGATAATTAACAACCAAAGATGATGAAAACATGACAGTAAAGATGAGATTGGGATGTGGAGGAAACTCAATCCTCACTCATATTGAAAGCCAATTTCAGATATTGGTAAACTTCTCTTCATTTTAGCCTGTTGAGTGTTTCGGCATTCTCCATGTGACTCACCTGGAGAGCCTCTTGTTTTATCCCATATTATGTCTCTCCTTCAAATTTTATCATGGTATTTTAGTGTGGCACAGCGGAAGTGTGGTGAGCTTCCCGATTTGAGCCAATGTGAGGAGATTAGCCTGGCAATAGTTCTTCGTTGTTGCAGTGTGACAACCAGTGTGAGGAGGCATGTCTGGAAGCCAATCGACAATGATGGAGATTTGACTATGGTACAATGAGAGCGGTTATTTGTTGTGTGATCCACGTTACTATGGCAACGTTACTGCAGATCCAACTTGTGCATTGTTGTATGCTCTGTAAAAGAGCTAGTGAGCCTTAATGGCTAGTGGCCCTTGGTGGCTGGTGTACCTTAGTGGCAGATTTGTGGCCCAAGGTGGTTGGAGAGCCTTCGTGGCTGAGTTGAGCCTTGGTGGCTAGATTGAGAGCCTTTGTGGCTAAGTTAAGCCTTGGTGGCTACATTGTATCTCCTTGAGGCTGAGCACCTGAGCGGTGGAGGTGAATTGCTGCTCGTCGAAATGTAAACCAGCAAGCAAGTGCAATGGTGTTGCTGGTGCCTCTTCGTGAAGCAACGTGGAGCAATAAATTGTCATTTTTCTAACAGGGATCGGATCGAAGACAACATGCAATGTATGATCTTGGATTTGCCCACAATAGCAGTGTGGACAATTTTCTGGTGAACTGGAGTTTGGGGTGGTCTGTCCACAGCAGTGAATGGCGTGGCCCTGTGTTGAACATTTGCAGGCCAATTGTTCTTCATGGATATTGCATTATTGTCATGGTTATCACTTGTGATTATATTGTTATTTGGTATTGTTTTTGTTTGGTATGGGTAAAAGTGAATATGTCTTGGAAGTTTGTATACATATTGAGATTCGTGACCTCAATGTGAAGTCATTTGGTTAGAATTCATGACTCTAACTGATGACAGGTAAAGCATGGACACCAAGACCAGTATGCCAAAGTTAAAAATGAAGATGCCAAAGACTCAAAAGTACAAAGCCAAAGTAGTGGTGTGTTCCAGCATATGAATAGTGTGGTCAAAGTTTATGTTTGTAGAACATACTCATGACCATGGTAAAGTATGAGTCACATATTGTAATTAGAGCAAATCTACATGTCATTTATTGTATGTAATGGTTAATTGTGGTCCTTGAAATGTTTTTATGTACATGTTGTAAGACCCAGAGAGGCATGCATACCCCTTTGTTATGTGTTCCCTCTGTGAGAGAGTTTTAACACCCTAGAAGAGTGTGTCATGTGGGATGGATACACTTGGGTGGGCTATATTGGTTTTAGACTCTATGAGGTGAAATTTTATATCTAGGGGGAATTCATTGAGAAGTTGGATGAACCATGTATGTGAGGGACTTCCTAGTAGACTAGTGGCTGCAGCGGTTGGGAACACATGCATTCCAATAGATAGTTGTTCCTTTATATGGACATTGACTATTGCATGAACAAGGTACAAGGTGTAATTACTAGACTGGACCAGATGTAGATTTTGCAGATAGATATCCAGACAAGTAGTCATTAAAGGGATGTGTTGGAAAATGTAATTCCTACTTGTCTTTATTGCTATGTAAAAGAGTTTGTTCCTATAGTTAGGAGTTGTTTCCTAGTTTAATGTTTGGTAGAGATAATCTCTCAACCAACATATTGTGTGTCCAAAATAGTTTCCCTATCTTGAGACAACACTTCTTATATATATGTAATATTATAATTGATCAATGAAAAAGTTAGATTTCCTTATGGAGATTTGACATTAATTGTTGTTATGATGCAAGATGAAAATAAAAGAACTTATAACTTATAATGAAAATGAAACTAATTTTTATAAATCTGTAATAAAATTCACTTCAAGTGAAAAATATATTCACAAAGGAATTCAAGACAATTGTTGAAAATTGAAAAATATTTGGAAATAATCACATTAAGTATCACTGCAGACATGCAAAATCAGCGCTTTCCTATGAAAGATGTATGCAACGGCAAGTTTCCATTGATAGTGAAGCAAAATCATTGAAAATGACATTTTCCACTTAAGGTTAGAAAACATTACAAACTTGAGATGCATGATTCAAGCATCTTATTATTATTCTAGACGTAGAGACACAGGGGCAATGCAATTATTAGATAAAACTGTTTAGCTACTTCCCCGGCTCTTTCTGATTTGCTCCACCAACTGTAAAGTAATGCAGAAAGACTTGGCCAGTACTTCCTGGGGAATGCCCGGACTGAAGCAAAGAGGCCGAGGAGACAGATAAAAAGCCCAGATTTTGACTGTTCAATGCGAGCAACATAAATGCATTATTTCTTCCCAGGTTTTGAGCGTAGTGCAGGGTTCCTTTGGGGATCACGAACACATCAGCAGTTTGCAATGTCTCACCAAACCCTGTTCAAAGTACAAGGACCTGTATATGGAATAATTGATTGTGTTGTCGTCATCGCTCGACTTTTGGACGCCAGCCTAAATTTTTTATATAAAACCAAGGTCGACTTTGCAAAAAACCAATTTTTTTTGTGGTACGGGTGAACTAAGCCTTCGTTATGGACACTAATATGTCAATTACAGTGACATAATAAGTTATGCCTAATAAACACATGCATACCTACACACACTTCAGAAGCTGCTAACAACAGCTGCTACCACAGAATGACCTTCAGTTTCCAAACAGAAAGTGTAAGGCAATGGCTATTACTACAACTACCACAGAATGACCTCCAGTTTCCAAGCAGAAAGTGCAAGGCAATGGCTACCGCCTGTATGTGAGGACGCAGGGGTCGTAAACTTCGTTAGATTTGCAGAAATGGATTCATGCTCCAAGTATCCATCCATCACAGGGATTATCCTTGCAAGGTGTCAGAGTGGCAATTGTAGCAAACTAACGGCCACATGTAAAAACATTGCAATGTCTCATGCTGATCCACACCCCCTTTACTACTAAAATATACTCCCTTCCTCCTTGCCTTGTTGCCGCTGTGTTGGAGTTCTCTAAGTTCGGTGCGCGTTGAATAGTTTGTGTTGAGAAAAAGCATTGTGGGTCGTTTCTGTTCAAGTCATTCTGTGCTGAGAAGAGTACCATATCATGTTGAAGTGCTTGGCCAGCAACAAATGACCACCTTAATATGAGCTGTCAAGTTTACTTACGTTAACGTTTCTTTAAATGCATATTGATTATTCTCCCTATTTTTTCCATCTACCTCACCTGTCGTCAAAGTGCCATTTCGAGATGTTTCTCGCAGTTATTGATGTGTGGATTATCACAGTGAGTTCTGGGATTACTACGAACTCCACGACTGGTTCGTGGACGATGTAATGCTTTCCGGATTTTTGGATAAGTTTGGTGTATTGATGTTTAGAATTTATGCTATGAATATTTCAATTTTATTGTAAATTAAGATAAAAAATTTGGAAGTAATTATCCACATACCATTTTAGACAGGATATATATATTTTTAAATAAACATTATAAACAGCCTTGATCATGTTCAAAATTAAACTATTGATGTTCAACTATCAATGTTAAACTAATACTGATTCACACCACATACAAATCTGTTACAATCTTCCAACCAATAGAGCATGAAATAAAAACTGTTCGACTAACCTGCACCAAATAAAAACTATTCAGCCCGTGTTCGATAAGATGATTTTGGAACATAGTCTCTGCGTCGACCTACCACTTTCAGTTCTGACGAACTTGTGAATAGGGACAATTCCCAAAAGCTCTTCAACTTCACACATGCAAGGCCTTCAACACCACCAGTTACTGCAAACATTCAACATCTGGCCTCTCTTCTAACTCAGGGCAGAAAGAAACATCTAGTTCTCGAAGCTGTGCTAGCTGTGCCAACCCCTTTATTCTCTTCAGCTTCGTACAGCACCGTGCCTGCAACTTCATCAAGGATTTCAAACTTTCAAAGTCTGGCAACTCTTCTAACTCAAAGCAGTAAGAAACATCTAGTTCTCGAAGCTGTGTCATTTGCTCCAATCCCTGAATGTTCTTCAGCTTCACACATTCAGATGCCCGCAACACCACCAGTGACTGCAAATATCCAACATCTGGCATCTCCTCTAACTCATAGCAGCCAGAAACATCTAGATATTGAAGCTGTGTTACCTGTTCCAACCCCTTTATGCGCTTCAGCTTCTTACAGTTGGTTGCCAGCAACTCCTTCAAAGACTTCAAATGTTCAATGCCTCGCAACTCTTCCAACTCAAAGCAGTTACGAACGTGTAGTTCTAAGAGTTGTGCCCGCTGCTCCAAAAACTGTATGCTCTTTAGCTTCACACATCCAGACGCCCTCAACATATTCAAAGACATCAAATGTCCAACGCCTCCCAGCTCTTCTAACCCAGAACATCCAGAAATGTCCAGCCTTAGCAGTCGTGTCAGGTGCTCCAAGCCATGCATGCTTTTCAACTTTACACATTCAGATGCACGCAACACCATCAATGACCGCAAATATCCAATGCTCGGCATTTCTTCTAGCTCGGAGCAGCCAGACACATCTAGTTCTAGAAGATTTCTTAGCTGTATCCAGCTCCAATAGAAGCTCTTCAGCTTCAGCTTCACACATTCAGATCCCCGCAACACCACCAATGACTGCAAATATCCAATATCTGTCATCTCTTCTAACTCAGAGCAAAAAGAAACATCTAATTCTCGAAGATGTGTCAACTGTGCCAACCCCTGTATTCTTTTCAGCTTTCTACAGCTACGTGCGTGCAACTTTATCAAGGACTTCAAATGTTCAACGCCTAGCAGTTCTTCTAACTCAAAGCAATAAGAAACCTCTAGTTCTCGAAGCTGTGCCATCTGCTGCAAACCCTCCATGCTCTGGAGCTTCACACATTCAGATGCCCGCAACCACACCAACGACTGCAAATATCCAACACCTGGCATCTCTTCTAACCTAGAGCAGCCAGAAACATCTAGTTCTCGAAGCTGTGTCAGCTGTGCCAACCCCTGAATGTGTTTCAACCTCACACAATTACATGCCCGCAACATATCCAACGACCCCAAATGTTCAATACCAGGTAGCTCCTCTAACTCAGAGCATTCAGAAATGTCTAGTTCTCGAAGCTGTGTCAGCTGGGCCGACACCCTTATGCTCTTCAGCTTCTTACAGCCGTACGCCCATAACTTCTCCAACGACTTCAAATGTTCAATACCAGGTAGCTCCTCTAACTCGCATTCAGAAACGTCTAGTTCTCGAAGCTGTGTCAGCTGGGTGGACCCCCTTATGCTCTTCAGCTTCTTACAGCCGCGTGCCCATAACTTCTTCAACGACCTCAAATGTTCAACCCCTGGCAGATCTTCCAACTCAGAGCAACAAGAAACGTCTAGTTCTCGAAGTTTAGTCAGCTGCTCCACCCGTATGCTCTTCAACTTCGAACACCGAACCACCTGCAAGTTTTCCAAAGACCCCAATGTTTCTATACTTGATAGCTCCTCCACTCCGTCGCAGCGGGTAATGCTCAGCACTTGAAGTTTTGCAAGACCAGAAAGCTCTTCTATTTTCCTCAATTTAGAACAATTCAACAATTCCAGTTTTCTGAGAGATGCTACAAATTCCACCAGACTGCTACCATGCTTGATAGAGAGATATTGAAGGTTGGGGTAAATACCCGCAGGAAATGATACCTCTGATATTTCTGTGTTGGACAGTTCAAAGTGTTGGAGACGAATCAGGCACTTGTCAAACGAAGAGTCCAAATTACTTGATGTTCTTTGCCCGCTTGTCTCTGATAATATGTCACTTTTTCCTTTGACGCTTAGCAGCTTTGCCACTTCTTTGCACCGTCTTACGTCAAGCGCTATTTTCCTTAATTTGGGGCAACCAGTCAACTGCAGTTTTATGAGTGTATTTGGCAATGTACCAACCTCCACCAGATCTTGACAATCCTTGATGTCAAGATATTGAAGGTTGGGGCAAACACCGGTAGGAAATGATACCTCTGATATTGCTGTGTTGTGCAGTTCCAAGTGTTGGAGACGAAGCAGGCACCTCTCCAAATTACTCACTGTTCCTTGCCCTGCTGAGTCTGTCAACGTTTCACTTTCACCTTGAACCGCATTAAAATGCAGATCTTGTAAGGAACAGTCCTCTACTATCAACATTATCAACTGATCCAAGAGAAGAAAGGAATCCGGCAAACTTCTCAAGCTCCGGCAGCTCCGCAGCTCCAAATGCTTCAAGTTCATTAGGTCACGTCCAAACGAAGGCGGCAACGTTTGCAACAAAGGGGTTTCTAATACCAATCTTTCCAAACTGCTTGGCTCTCCGATGGCACTTGGCCATTCTTTCAAGTTTCTAAGACTTAAGTGTAACTTTTCCAGGGACGGCTGATTTACAATTTGGGAAGGCAACACTTCAATTTTGTGACAACCCTGTAGACCTATGTATGCAAGCGTACTTATCTTTCCAAAAGTTCCGCTAGAGAGGGTTAAATTACTACAATAATCTAAATCAATATATTTAAGCTTAATTAAATTCCCGAATGAGTCGGGAAGTCTCTCCAACTGACTGCAGCCAGACAGGTCGATGTGTTCTAGCCTCGATAAATTCCCGAAGGAGTCAGGAAGTCTCTCCAACTGACTGCAGCCAGACAGGTTGATGTGTTCTAGCCTCGATAAATTCCCGAATGAGTCGGGAAGTCTCTCCAACTGACTGCAGCGAGACAGGTCGATGTGTTCTAGCCTCGATAAATTCCCGAAGGAGTCAGGAAGCCTCTTCAAGGCCCAGCAGGAAGACATGTGGATGTATTCTAGCCTCGATAAATTCCCGAATGAGTCGGGAAGTCTCTCCAACTGACTGCAGCGAGACAGCTTGATGTGTTCTAGCCTCGATAAATTCCCGAATGAGTCGGGAAGTCTCTCCAACTGACTGCAGCAATACAGGTTGATGTGTTCTAGCCTCGATAAATTACCGAAAGAATCTGGCAGAGAACTCAAATTTGTAAGGCGCAGAACCAAGTGTTTCAAGGAACGCAGATAACAGAATTCCTTCGGAATATCGACAATACTAGACCAAAACCATGAAACCACCACCATCCTTTCCAGGTGTTTCAACTGCCCTATGGACTTCGGAATTTTAGAGAGAGGAGCATCAATCAGCAACTCCCGCAACTTCAAAGGTACCTGCAGTATGTTCACGTGTTCCAATTATTCTAAATATAATAGATAATTGTCGTGTACACAAAGCTTTTGATTTGTTTTTGTTATGTGGTACCTTATTACTGATAGCAATTAAACATACAAAAGGGGACCTTCCAGTGGTTATTTTGACGAGAGGTTAGTCAACGGTGAAGATGTGGATGTGGGGCTGTCATTTATTTGGAGAGGGGTATTATCACTGGCAATACTATGACTTTTGGTGGTACGGAGGACAGAGAACTAATAGTAGAGCAGAGATCATCGCACTTTGGGGCTTCCTCACATTTGCATAATGGATGGGACTGGAAAGTATCAGCTTTCTTGGGGATGCAAAGTGTATAATAGATTGAGTGAAATATTACGCTTTTTTCAGCTGACACATTTTGTGCAACTGGATGAGGCTTATCAGAATCCTGGATTCTTTTCTGCACACTTCATACACATATCTAGAGCAGAACCAGATTTCTGACCTGCTATCAAAGAGGGGAATCAACTCAGAAACAGGTAAGTACCATTTCTTCGAAGCATTTGTACAGAGCAGACTTATGAATGCTGGGTGTATCAACACCAACTAGAAATTATCCAGAAGGTAATGTAAATAGTCTAGTGAAATTGCAGAAGAAAAGAACTGTTAAAGTAAGTATTATCTAGTTTTGTGGATATAATGATACACTCAATTTAGATAAGATACGGAATATTTGGTTCACAGGTAGGTTTTTAAATTTTATATGGGAAATAATGATAAATTTTGTATAAGAAATATTGGTAATAGACACTGTCAAAGGACAGTAACAAAGAGAACATGTATGGAAAACATCAGAAAATGTATTCTTTTTTTCTTAACGAAAATACAGCAATTTTTTCGTGTTGAAAAAAAAACACACGAACTTTTATTTCTTGACAACTTTATATATACCTGCAAGTCTTCTTGCCACAAAGTTTCCAATTTATCCCCTTGCAATTCTAACACACTTAACTTCTCCATTGCAATATAAGGAGGGAGGGAAGAGCATGGACAGTTGAGCCAGCGAAACCATAATAGATTTGGTGAGTCCACCGCTTCCAAAAGGCATTTCAAGTGATCTTCTTCCATTCCAATTTCAATATCAAGAAGTTGTAAGTTCTTCATTTTGTAGCGTGAAAAGGATGGACGCTCATCTGAGTCTCCACTCTCGTCATCTGAGTATACACGCTCATCTGAGTATGGACGCTCATCTGAGTCTCCACTCTCGTCATGTTCCCATTGAAACATTCTAATTCCCCGAACTTTGGTTGCTTCCTGTGCATTTTCCAAAATCAATGACGAAGTAAGAAACTGTTCCTAGATTTATATTGAAAGGTCTATAGAAGATTGAAAGATTGACTACTTACAGAGGATAGTTGCAACAAATCATCATTGTGATTGAAACCACGCCAAAGACGACACGGGAATCCTGAACTATTAGCAAGATCTCTCCCCATATCTCTGAGGTGATCATGCATTCTTATAACATATATATTCTGGCTCCGTCTCTCACTCTCAACAATGTCCGTTTCGACAAGGCATTTACTCAATAAACTTTGAAACACGCGCGAGCCATTCCAACCTGACGCGTCCCAAACTCGGATGGCCGTATCCCTGTTTTTTCCTATGAAAAAGCAGGCAATGTCTAAGAAAATCTCTTTTTCCTCTTTCCGAAGTGCATCGTAGCTAACCTGAAGGCTCTTTTGTATATCCTCGTGAAGTGTTTTTCTAAGTTCCTTCAATTCCTCTTTCCAGTAAGATTTATCGGTCTTTCCACAAAGAAGTCCCCCAAAGACTTTTAGGGATAAAGGCAATCCACTGCAAGCCTCTAAAAACTGATCAACCAGATGTTCAAATCCAGACACTGGATGGGGCTGGCAGAATGCATGCGAACAGAAGAGCTCTCTGGAGCGTTCTCTACTAAGGCCAGTCAACTTATAAATTGATGGCTCTTGTACTCCTGACCTTGTGAGGACATTCGTGTCACGGGATGTGATTAAAATTAAGCTCCTAGGGGGTAGAGTTAAGATACCTTTATCTGTAACCGGCAAAAGTGCATATACTTGATCCTGGTGATCTACATCATCTAGAACTAGCAAGACTGGAGCAGATAAGACCGAGAAATGCCTCCTGAGAATCTCTATGCCTTCATCCTTGCTGTCAATTGGTTCCTTATCAGATGCACACAAGTCCTTCAGAAGTTTTCTTTGCAACGAAGGTATAGAGCTTTTAGCCTTTTCTCTTACATCAATTAAAAAACAGGATTTACTGTATGTTGAACTCTTCCTGTTGAAGAGTTCTTTAGCCAGCGTTGTCTTGCCCGCTCCACCCAGGCCGGTGATGCCAACAAACTGAACTCTTTCACCGTGCTGCTGCAATGATAATTTCGTTTCAAAATCTTCCACCAGGTCATCCAAACCCGTGGGATATTGGGCAACATTCAACTTTTTTTTTCCTTTTTTCAATACAACTTCCACGAGTTGATTCAGTAGTTCCCCCTCATCGCTAGTTATTTACAAGAAAAATAAGTATAACTATTAATAAGATTATAAAATAAATAAAACTATAACTAAAGTATCATTTGCATAGTGCATTTTGTATTCAAACTAAAATGGGAAAGGGCAGAAGACTTGAGGTCCTTACCCTTTCAACCCCAGATCCAGATCAAACCCACTTCTGTCTGCAACCCGTGAAAGAGCGTTTCTCCAGTTCTTGATAGTTCTGGAGTCGTAACGCGGTTCAGAATCATGCTTTCTCTTTCTCTTGCTCTTTCTCTTTTTTTCGAGGTTGAGTAGAGATGTGGCATAGACTCCTTCGCCATCTGACCTCCGAAGTTCAGTGGGCTTTACATGGTAAAACACTGGAAGAATAGGAGCCCCCGAATCCAACATGAGCACCAGCTCGTCCAGGCACCATGGTGAATCGGCATATGTCGGTGAAAAGATTGCAATATGGACAGACGCGGTTTTGATAGCGCCTTTTATTTCACGAGTGAAGTCTTCTCCTTTTTGCAGTTCCTGGTAGTCGAGAAAAACTCGCAGTCCAAAGGAAACGAGGCGGTGGTACAGATGACTGGCGAAGGTCTTCTTCACGTCCGGTCCTCTATGACTGATGAACACGTCGTAGCAGTCATTGGAGGTGGAAGCAGCCATTGTCGTATGAAAAATAGAAACAGAGATTGGAAAGCCTCGGATCGATGAGATCGGATACAAAGTGCTAAAGAGGGCCTGAGTTAAAGAGTTTCCAAAGGGCCACTGAGATGGATACAAAGCGCAAAGGAGAATGGCAATGTTAAAAGTATTTCGAAATCGCTGATAAATTCGAGGGAGGATGGCAATGTAAAGCCTCTGTTTTTCTGTAGAAATATATCTGAACATTAACCCCTCATTTATACTTAGATGAACACCAGCCACTGGGCAATAAGAAATGTTACGGTTACCAATCCCTGTGTTTCAACGCGTTTTTACTTTGATAATGCGAAGAATTAGAATCACTATTAAACGCGTGTCTCTTTACCTTAAATGATTCTTAATTCTCACTTTAACATCCTAAAATTTAATAAATCGTCGTTTATAGCATGTTTTTCTTTACCTTTAAAGATTTTTCATGTTACTTTAAAACATTTAATTTTAGCCAGCGAACCACGGTAATACCATAGTTACCAAATATTCAAACATCATTAATACTTTTCGACACTTCCGATTAAATTTCTTCTCAAAAGAAAAAGAGCATTGACTCTTTGTCCGCAACACATAATTTGGACAATAATCTTCACATTTGTGGGCCGGGTTGGAATTTGACGGGCAAAATGCCTGAGGCCATGTTACCCGTTAAATATACTTAAAAAAAATTAGCTAACTGTTTTCAGTAGTGTGTCTTGAAATTTATAAAAATTATTTTTTTGACAGTCCATTTTTTCATGAAAACGTCACTAATATCATTAATACCCTATGGCATTCATACCCTATGTCAAGTTGCTGATTTGGATATCGTATTATGATGTGAAATTCAATTTCTACTTGACGTGGCCTAATTTGTCCTTTCTCAATCTACCAGTCCACACTCTCTCAAAATCCGTTGATATGTGATATTCGAGTCCAGACTGTCCATCTTTAACCAGAGATTCACTAATTTGACTCCCAACTTGGGTCATGGTTTGCTACTACTAATTTGAAAAAAACATGAGATTAAACCTTACAGAATAAACTAAACCAACTCATCAAACAAAGTGTTGATGAAAGGGGAATAGGCAGAGTGCACACTAACGTTGGTGAAGGAAATCAGATAGAAAAGAAGCAGAAGGAAATCAGATAGGAAAGAAGCAGAAGGAGGGGAGGTGAAAGAGTTGCAAAGGGTTTGATTTTCTTGATCTTGATTTTAAGTCAAGCAGCCATGATTGTGAATTTCATGAGTGGGGATGATGAAGATGGGGTTTTTCCCAACTCATCACAAATTTTAATGGCGGGAAAGGGTTCCAGTGGCACCATTCATGCATTTCCAGTCCAATCCAAGACTGCTTCATGCGAGCTGTTTGGTGGAGTGAAGGAGGCCTGTGGAGGGTCAAGGAAGGATGAAAGCTCCATTGACAGAAGCAAATGTTGTCATGTCGTTGCAGCTTGGGTATATGCAGAACATGCCCGGAATGCCTTGAAAACCTCTTCCCCATATTAATCACCTTATTTGATATCTTTGACTTCTTCGTCTTTAGTTGATATGTATGCGCTACTAGACGATTCTCAAACATTTGCAAAGACGCCGCATAATGCTTTCAAGAAAAGGGTAATCAGTATCCCCCAACCGAATGCTTCCCTCAATCCTATATTGTGGTATTAGGCTTCACCATATGAGAAATTTGAACTCTCCGGAGAGTGACTTTGGCAGCTCAAAAATGCATAACAATTCTTCCAAAGTGTTTAGTTTTAGGACTTTGGAGAGAAGTTGTAAGAGTCTTTCTTATGCAGTGTGCTCAATGTGTTTGAATGCTATTCATAAAGTGATTATTTGAAAAAATTTAGGTGTTAAATTTTTAGCAATCTTAATTTAAAAAAAATTATTGATATTTTAATTAAGCATGTCGTTCTTGGCTTGAAGTGCTTCTTCAAGCGAGAATAACAACAGTGGAGAATGCAACCCGACAGAACAGAGCTTTGAAAAGAAATTTGCAAAGGTTTAGGCATATCAACAACGGACTGGTTACTCATTTGTGAATCCTCCTCCTTCTGTTAATGGTGATGGCAACAATAGTAGCACAACGTGTCCCATATGTCATGGTAAAGGCTCGTTTGATAACTGTGGAACAAGGAGTTACGACTTCAAGAAATGAAGCAAAGAAGCATTGAGCAACAGACGAAAAAATTATAGGAAGGTAGTGTTGGAGTTTCGCTGAATTCCAAAACAATAAACAGTCCCTCTTCAACACAGAGAATAATTCAAAAAAAATTCACTCACAGACAGAGTTTTCAACTCAGAAAAATTTATATTCAATATATAAAAAAAACTGCTGTTATAGACTCTTCTATCTTTCCACTGCTGGGAGATTACAAACTATGGTACTGCTTCACACACAGTGACCAAAATACTCTTCTCTGTCTCACACGAGGGTTTTGCTACATTTGCAATACATTACCATGTAATTAAAAATTACAACTCTGTCTATTACAAGCAATACACTCTGCTGTGTAAAAACATTACAACATAAAAACTCTGCTCTGTGTTTTCAAAATACGCTGCTGTGCATATCTGAAACATTACATTACAAATGACTCTATTTCTGCATATAACAAAAACAGAAATATCTCAGCCATAAATTGCTCAACCACTAAAAATATCACCGCTTCAATTCATTATGGCTGCATTAACTCTGTCAGCACCGCTCTAATATGCATTGATATCAAATTGACTTTCTGGCATTGCTGTTCTTTCTTCCCGCATTGCTGTGCATTAAAAAATCCTGTGTAATAACATTTGCTGTGTATTGCAATACAACAGCACTCCTTTGCCTCACGGGCCCTTTTATATTTCATATAAAACATTACATCACAGGCTTTTTAATATATGATTCACATATATTAAAAACAAACAAATAAACATTAAAAACCAGCTGTTAAAAAAATGTCGTGATTAAAATTTAACTGGCGTTTATTATAAAACATATAACATATGGTATATGGTATGTGGGCCATATTATATGTGGGCCCCTGCATACGTCACCATTCCGAGGGGGTTCATTCCTCTGCCCATAAACTTTTCACGACCCCCGCGGACTGTTATATGAACAAATGGTGTGGGTCCGGCTGCACATAACAACAACCATTCCGATGGGGTTCAACGCTCTGTCGGCTGTGCCTTATCGACCCCCTCGGACTCTTGCCTTGCCGCCTATCCTGTTATGCGAAAGTTGGAATTAATTCCAACACTCCCCCTTAATTTCAACTGCTGGGTTTTCCTGCATACCCAAGCATTTCCTGAAATGTTCAAAGCTTTTCTGCTGTAGTGGCTTTGTGAGGATGTCTGCAAATTGATCCTCCGTTCTGCAATGCTGCAAAACAATCTCGCCATTGCTTACCAATTCCCGTATGAAATGAAACTTGGTGTCAATGTGCTTTGTCCTTTTATGAAAAACAGAATTTTTAGACAATGCAATAGCTGAGCTATTGTCACAAAAGATCACTGTCCCTTTTACCTGTTCTTGACATAAACTTCTCAACATTTTCCGATTCCAAACTGCTTGACACGCTGCTGCTGTAGCTGCCACATATTCTGCCTCTGCTGTGGACAACGCTACAACGGGCTGTTTCTTAGAAGCCCATGAAATGGCTCTTGAACCCATATGAAAAACATAACCGGAAGTGCTCTTCCGATCATCTACACTTCCAGCCCAATCACTGTCAGTGTATCCAACTAAATCTGAACATTCTGAAGTAGTATAAAAAATACCAAACCTTTTAGTACCTTTAACGTACCTCAAAATTCTTTTTGCTGCTTGCCAATGTGCATCTTTTGGCTTTTCCATGAACCTGGAAATCAAACTAACAGCATGCATTATGTCCGGCCTAGTTGCAGTCAAGTACATAAGGCTGCCAACTATGCTCTTGTACAAACTAGGATCAAAATCCTTGCTGCTGTCCTCTCTGCTGAGTTTTAATCCCATCACTGTGGGAGTGATTGCTCCTTTGCTTTCCTGCATGTTAAATCTTTCAAGAACTTCATTAACATACTTTGCCTGTGAGATGAAAATCCCACTTTCATCTTGTTCTACTTCTATTCCCAAGAAGTATCTCAACAAACCCATGTCAGTCATTTCAAATTCTTCCTTCATGACTGTTTTGAAATGTTCAATAAGGCAATCATCATTACCTGTAAAAATAACATCATCAACATACAAGACTACAATCAAAATTTTACCATCTTGTTCTTTGATGTAGAGGGTGGATTCTCCCTCACACTTTTCAAAACCATTTTCCAGTAGATATGAATCTATCCTACTGTACCACGCTCTTGGCGCTTGCTTCAGCCCATAAAGAGCTTTCTTCAACTTACACACTTTGTGCTCTTGGCCTTTCTTTTCATAACCGAGAGGTTGTTCAATGTAAACCTCTTCCATTAACACTCCATTCAGGAATGCTGACTTCACGTCCATTTGGTAAACTTTCCACTTGTTTTGTGCTGCTATGGACAACACTGCTCTCACGGTTTCCATTCTGGCAACCGGTGCGAAAGTTTCCTCATAATCAATGCCATGCTTCTGCTTATATCCTTTGACAACAAGCCTTGCCTTGTGTCTCTCTATCTTGCCTTCAGCATTACTCTTGGTCTTGTAGACCCATTTAACACCAATGACATCTTTACCTTTTGGGAGTTCAACCAAATCCTAAGTTTTGTTCCTCTCTATGGCATTAATTTCCTCATCCATAGCTTCTATCCATATCCTATCCTTGATAGCTTCTTCGAAATGAACATGATCATCAACATGACAATATAAAGCAAACAAAGAATTGATACCTTCATTAGCTATATCTTGTTCATAAATATCTTTCAAACTTCTGAATTTCTTACCTTTTTCAGTAGGTGTACACGTGCTTGAAGAAGCACTTGAATTTCCTCCTTGTGGTGTGCTTGGAGAAGCACATTCATTTCTCCTCAAGGGTGTACTTTGCGGTGTTGATGCTGCTGTTTGGGGATGTATTTCAGCCACCTCATCATCATTCTCATCATGAGAAAAACAATGTTTAACATTCACTGTTTTCTCTATGCTTCCATCCCAAGCTTCCTCTTCAATGAACTGAACGTCCCTGCTCACAATAAACTTTTTGTTGGATGGGTTGTATAACCTGTAGGCCTTGGATTCCTCACTGTATCCAATAAAAATACATTTCTCCCCCTTGCTGTTCAACTTCTTCCTTAGCTGATCCGGAATGTGTGCATAAGCCACACATCCGAAAACCTTCATATGTGTGACACTTTGCTTTGCGCCACTCCATGCCTTTTCCTGCACTTTGTTCATAACTGCTTTTGTAGGACACCTGTTCAAAATATACGCTGCACAATGTACAGCTTCAACCCAATAATCATTCGGCAAATGCTTTGCCTTAAGCATACTCCTCGCCATGTCCATTATGGTTCGGTTCTTCCTTTCGGCCACTCCATTTTGCTGCGGAGTATATCTAGTTGTAAACTGTTTATGAATACCATTTTCTCTACAAAACCGTAGAAAATCTTTAGATATATACTCATCTCCTCTATCAGTCCTTAAGACTTTGATATGCAGCCCACTCTGATTCTCAACAAGTGCTTTGAAATTGCAAAATTTTTCAAACACTTCACTTTTCTTTTTCAAAAAGTAAACCCAAGTTTTTCTTGTAAAATCATCTATAAATGTTAAGATATAGCGGCTGCTTGCAAGTGATGGAGTTTGCATCGGTCCACACACATCTGAGTGGACAATCTCTAAGGGTGCTTTTGCCCTTATGCTTTTCCCGGAAGGAAAACTTTCTCTGTGTTGTTTCCCAAGAATACAACCTTCACAAAGGCTGTCCGGTTTCTCTATCAATAGTAAACCACTTACCATTCCTTTTTTGTTCAACAAATTAAGACCTCCAAAGTTGAGATGTCCAAATCTCAAGTGCCATAACCAATTATCATCCTTTGGTTCGCTTTGGAAAGTCTCCTGTGCAACTGCTGCTTTCTCTTCACCATTCTTCAAGTCTGCTCTCATTCTGAGAGGGAACATCCTGTTTTTTGTCATCTTCACTTCAGCAATACACTGTTTGCTGGGTGGTTTATCCATGATGGTACAAACATCATTATCAAAGAAAACATTAAATCCCTTATGGACGAGCTGTCCAACACTTAAGAGATTACACTTCATTCCTGGAACATAATAAACATCTGCTATGGTTTTCCTTGCACCTAATCTTGTTAAAACATTTACATCTCCTTTTCCCATAACAGAAACTTTGCTATCAGTTCCTAGTGTGACTTGTGACTGCACACTTTCATCTAACATAGAAAACATTGCTAAGTTTCCTGTCATATGGTTACTACAACCGGAGTCTAGAAACCATATATCCTTAGTCTTTTCTTCAGCCATATTACAAGCTAAAAACAAATTGCTTTGACTGATATTTTCTTTTGTGAAATTTGCACTAGTTTCACTTCTCATATCATTCTGCTTCTTCTTTCTACATTCATTAGCATAATGACCATATTTCTTACAATTATAACATTGGACATTGGACTTATCATACCTTTGTCCTTGTGCATTCTGCTGACCATTTTGCTGGCTGCTGCCTTGGCCTTGATGCTGATTTGGATTGCTGCCCCTTCCTTGAGCATTTGCTGGACTGTTCCTTCCACCTCTGTTTTGGCTTCTGCCTCTTCCTCTTCCTTTGCCTTGCCCTCTTCCTCTTCCAAAAGACATCTGGGACTTAAAAGCATGCTCAAGAGATGAGTTTTCACTCCTACCCAATCTCTGTTCATGGGTCATCAGTGATGCATGTAGTTCATCCACTGAAAACTTTGTGAGATCCCTAGTCTCCTCTATGGTGGTGACAATCACATCGAATCTTGAGGGTAAACTTCCCAAGAGTTTTTCAACAATCCTCTTGTCCTCAAGAGTCTCTCCATGAGATCTGATTTGTGTGACCATTCCAATCACATGAGTGAAGAATGAGTCAATATTGTTTGACTCTTTCATACAGAGAGTCTCAAAATCTCTCCTCAGCAACTGAAGTTTTGTTGTCTTCACTCTTTCCATTCCCTGATAAGCTGTCTTGAGAGTTTCCCATGCTTCACTGGATTTCTTAGCTGCTGCTATCCTCGGAAACACACTCTCATGCACTGCTTGATACAAGAAGAAAAGAGCCTTGGCATCTTTCTTCTTATTGTTCTTCAGTGACTCCCTTTCTGCCTGAGTTAAAAGAAAAAACTCTGCTTCATTTGCTGGCTCTTCAAAGCCATCCTTAACTAATTCCCATAATTCTTGTGAGGTAAATAAAGCTTTCATAGTTATTGACCAGTAGTCATAATTTTTTCCATTGAATTGTGGGAGATGGATATTTCTCAAACTCATACCTGTGCTGGCTCCAGCTATTCTGCACCTTTAACTATGATCCAAAAAACACTTGACTGTGTGTTTAAAACTAACCAATTGTACTGCAACAGTAACACAAAACTATATAGAGAAATACCTTAAATCCTTTATTTCTGAGTCTTCACACTACTGGAGAAGCTGCTGCAAATAAAGAACTCCTTTCCTTCAGCCTATTTGACCTTCAAATAGCCTGGATTGGCTCTGATACCATGTTGGAGTTTTGCTGAATTCCAAAACAATAAACAGTCCCTCTTCAACACAGAGAATAATTAAAAAAAAATTCACTCACAGACAGAGTTTTCAACTCAGAAAAATTTATATTCAATATATAAAAAAACTGCTGTAACAATTCTTCTATCTTTCCACTGCTGGGAGATTACAAAATATGGCACTGCTTCACACACAGTGACCAAAACACTCTTCTCTGTCTCACACAGAGAAATACTCTGTTTCTGCTGTTCTGTGTAATTAAAAATTACAACTCTGTCTATTATAAGCAATACACTCTGCTGTGTAAAAACATTACAACATAAAAACTCTGCTCTGTGTTTTCAAAATACACTGCTGTGCATATCTAAAACATTACGTTACAAATGACTCTGTTTTTGCATATAACAAAAATAGAAATATCTCAGCCATAAATTGCTCAACCACTAAAAATATCACCGCTTCAATTCATTATGGCTGCATTAACTCTATCAGCACCGCTCTAATATGCATTGATATCAAATTGACTTTCTGGCATTGCTGTTCTTTCTTCCCGCATTGATGTGCATTAAAAAATCATGTGTAATAACATTTGCTGTGTATTGCAATACAACAGCACTTCTTTGCCTCACGGGCCCTTTTATATTTCATATAAAACATTACATCACAGGCTTTTTTATATATGATTCACATATATTAAAAACAAACAAATAAACATTAAAAACCAACTGTTAAAAAAATGCCGGGATTTAAAATTTAACTGGCGTTTATTATAAAACATATAACATATGGTATATGGTATGTGGGCCGTATTATATGTGGGCCCCTGCATACGTCACCATTCCGAGGGGGTTCATTCCTCTGCCCATAAACCTTTCACGACCCCCGCGGACTGTTATATGAACAAATGGTGTGGGTCCGGCTGCACATAACAACAGCCATTCCGATGGGGTATGCTGCTCCCCTGGCCAGTCTTGCCGGACCCCCTCGGACTTCACTTCCGCCCTGTTCTCTGTTGTGCTGGCGTTGAAATTATATTCCAACAGGTAGATGGCATCTCTGAGCAAACGGAGCAAGACCCAATGAGCAACAGAAGCCACACACCACTCCACATGATGGAAAATATGAGGAGCAAAAGCAACAAAAGGGAAACGACAATGCACAAGAGAAACAAAACCCTAATGATGGTTCTGGTAGTTTTAAGGGTAAATAAAGTCTGCCAAGACATTGTACCTTCTTGGATTAGGGGTGTTAATGAAGGTTCTAATCGAACAGTTGGAGAATGCATTCCTCAACTGGATATCTTTGTTGTTGATTTAATTGTTTTTTTTAAATTTATTATTGTGTTAAGGATTTGAATTCGAGTATCATATAACTGCTATCATCCCAACGAATGAACTACTTAAGGGAAATTAGTGATGGTTGATCCTTGAAGTTGAACTACAATGTTTATGAATTGCACAACATGTTTTCATGAGGCACAATACTTGCTAAGGTCTTGCAAATGGGGTAGCAAGTTAAGGTTTTGCAAATGAGGTAGCAAGGTAAGTGGGCTTGATTGTGGGGAAAACTCCACAGTAATGCTTATGAATTGCACAACATTTTTTCATGAGGCACAATGCTTGCTAAGGTTTTGCAAATGGGGTAGAAAGTTAAGGTTTTTCAAATGAGGTAGCAAGGTAAGTGGGCTTGATTGTGGGGAAAACTCCACAGTAATGCTTATGAATTGCACATCATGTTTTCATGAGGCACAATACTTGCTAAGGTTTTGCAAATGGAGTAGCAAGTTAAGGTTTTGCAAATGAGGTAGCAAGGTAAGTGGGCTTGATTGTGGGGAAAACTCCACAGTTAAGCACGATTGAGCCAGAGGAATTCTGGGATGGGTGGAAGTCCTGGTTACCGGGTGCAAGCCCTGGAAGTGATGATTGGCTCTATGTGATTCATTTCACTAGTTTCAATCCTACTTCTTCACCCCTGTGAGCATCACCCATACAATCACTGCTAAGTGGACTATTAAAAAATTATGTTAATTGATAAGTTTTATGTTAATTGATTCTAATAAGCCTTATTATTCCTTTAAATTATGTAAAGATTTTGGTTGAGAAATTGTGGTAAAATATATATATATATATATCTTTGGATTCCAAAATGTAACATATTATCATATTATTTCATATATTTATATTAATATATTATTTTATATAATTATATTAATGACCATTTATTATGTTTAATAGCATCACTTTACTCAATTATATCTGTGTTATAATTAATTTATAGGATATGAAAATTCCTTAAACATGATTATATGTTTTATTTCTGAAAATTTAAAAGAAAACATAGCTATAAGCTTTATAACCAATAGTAGAAGCTTTTATTTATTTATGATAAATATGATCATCTCCACCTCAAGCAATTTACCAAGAACATGATGTGTTTATACCAAAGTAACTTCTTATTGTTGGCTAAACGTGGTGTGTTTATTCCAAAGATAGTTCTAATTGTCGACTACAGAGTCCCTTCGTGCCAAATGTACACCTAATTTACAATCTGCCCATGATATTGTATACTGAATCTTGAGGTCATATTAGGAGCCAGATCATCAATTTCCAATGCATCCTTCCCAGCGGTGGCAAATCATGGGATCTACTGTCAAATGGCTGGTGAATGATCAGTGAGCCCTCATAAAATGGTGCTAAACCTTTTGCAGGAGGCTGGAAATAATAGTCTATGTGCGGCAATTCTAATTCCATTCTCTTCATTGTAATATATCTGTTCTTTCATCTTAATATATATGTTTTTTCATCTGAAGAGTTTAATTTAGCTCATAATTATTAGTAAAAGGTGTATATAGAGGTTAATAATTTTTAGAGATCTAAAATTTGTATTGCACAATTAAAGACTAATTCACATCAACTTCTGTGTGAAATAGGGACCTGGAAAAGAACAAAAAAATGTGGGAGTAAAGAGTATGTATTTTTTGCACTTCAGGGAAAGTGGAAACAGATAAACATTTCATTTTAGAATGGGAGGCCTTCAAAGACGGGAAAATTATGCAGCTAGTTCTTGGGATAATCTATTCAGCTAAGAGTTTGTCAAGAAACTGGAGCTATTGTAAAACTTCACAGATAAAGGGCGGATTCCAAAAGCTAGATAAAAAAGCAATGGATCCCATAAATTATTTTTAGCCTAATAAACATTAAAAATACTTTCTTTCTTTTTTCTTTCTACGATAGTTATTGTATTTACTTATGTCATATATCACATTATAATCCAATGAGCTCACATGTAGAAGCATAAGTATAATGGCTTTTGGTAAAGTAAGACTACTTTCCAAGTAAAATTACTCGGAATAACTTTCTTATGGTTTTTTCATTTTATATTTTTTGGTAGGGCACTTTCGATTTTATGGATATGATAAACCCTTCAAATATTATGGATATGATAAATTTTAATGTAATTATGTTATTAAGAGTTAATTTTTAATCAAATTTATTTATTAGTTAAAAGTTAATTTATTATTAAAACATTATTTTTGAAAAAGAAAATTTTAAAATACTTTTAACAAAAACATGAAAACCCAAAACATCAAAAAAAAATTATATAACGACTTTAAAAAATTTTAAATTCCAACCCTCGCAGAGCTGCACAGTATACTGTAGGCTGCGTTGCGTATGCTCTGCAACTCTGACAAAAAAAAAGAATAGATGGTATCCGGAGTAAGTTAGATCAGAACTCTCCAACCAACCACATAAAGACACACAGATATAAAAAAGTGAGATGGTCCAACAAACCGCGTAGGAAAGGAATTTGCTTTACAAGTGCCCGTCGCCCTCTCAAAATCGAAAGAATATTGACTCTTTAATGTAAAGGAAAGAAATTTGCTTTACAAGTGCCCGTCGCCCTCTCAAAATCAAAAGAATATTGACTCTTTAATGTTTCTTACAAATTTTATATATTCCACCCGTTCACACGAATCTATTTTTCCCTGCTTTACTTTATCTTTTTAATATAAAACTATAATTTCCTTTACTTTGGAAATCTACATTCTTTTTAATATAAGTTTAAAATTTCCTATCATTTTCTGTCACTTTCCTTTCCCTATTCAAACAATAATGATGTCTATGAATTTCACATGGGCATGATCTTTCATTGAAGCAAACAAGAGAGATCCAAGAAGTGTTGAAACATAAAAGGGATGAAAAGATGAAGATGCTTTACCGACAGCGTACCTAAAAACTGTAAAGCAGTAGGAGAATGGCAACAAATAAACAGCATGCTAATCTATGAAATCTATTCATAACCATATCAATATTTGAGCATAAAGCAAAAAAAGTCCTAAAAAGAAATATTGCTAATAAAATATTGCCGATAACTAAAATATGAATATAATCACTAAATATAAATATAATCAATCGAGTTGAGCAATGCCTTATAGGGAAGTACATCAAAGTTTTTCACTCTGATAATCTATGATCTTTTTGCTTCTTTATTTTCTCTCTTATTACTGTATTTACATTAAACTTAAGTTATACTATTTTCTGCATTTCCGTGATGGAATATAAAATACTTCATGTCAAATGAAAAAATCCAGGTTTATATTTGACAATTTATTTGATGGTAAAAAATAAAAAGATGCATGTAACAATAAATGGAATGAGAATGTAAATTATGATGTCAAACTGTAATGTTAAGAATATTTGTAGTAAATAAACAAATACAATTAATTACAATCTTAAAATAAAAATAATGGCATGGAGAATCAAGAAATTGGGAAAAGTGTTTAAATATATATATATATATATATAATGTTAAAAGGATTTATGTTAAACTAGGAATCCATGATGATCTTAGTCATTTTTATGTCAGATTAATATGAAAAAAAATTAAGGTATAGTAAAATCTTCATTCTATATAAACATTCATATATTTTAAAATTTATTTGAAAAACTGGTTTCCAAAATATTTTGTAATCATTTAATTAACTCTCTTTAAAGCTAACATATTTATTATTGGGTCTAGAAGTGCATTCTTATGAGGGAGATGTGTAATTCCATTAATGTTAAATCTCAAATTGACATATATCCATTTTAAAATAAAAACCACCCTAGATCCATCTTAACTCCGGATCTATCAAAGGCAGAGAGGGATCAAATCTCTCGATGTGCAAAACTCTTTTTTGAGTGCAAAATGTGAGGAAAGGTTTGCACCTTGAGAGATTTGATCCCTCTTGGCGCTTGATAGATCCGGAGTTAAGATGGATCTAGGTTGGTTTCAGTCTATGCGGGTAAGGAAAATATATCGAATATATGATTAATTTTATAAATAATATGTATATACATCTAATATAAATATAATCATTTTATATATGCTAAATATGTCTCATATTTATCTGGTCATTTTAATTTTAAAATTTTCTTAGTTACCTCAGTTGGTTGAGATGATAAATATTGTTAATAACTTTAATGATGAAAAATGATGAAATAAATTTTTTGAATGCAAAGTGACAATGTAATAATGCTGAATGATAGAAAATGTGAATAATAAGAATGCAATCAATTACAAATAGTATTCATTGTGATCAATCTCAAATTATTTCCTTCTACTATTCTTATTGTCACCCTTGTTAGTTTTGTCATCTTTTCATATTGATTATATGAAAAGGATACTTGAAATCATAAACCATTTAAATATTTAGCTTGAACTATTGCACTAAACATCATACATTGTCTCTCTTGCTCTCCAATATTAATATTTTGAGTTACTATAACACAAAATCAATGTAAATTGTTAATAATTTTGTGTGCTTACACTGAAATAAATGCATAATGTTAATCCAATCGCTTTAAAATGTACCATCATACATCCAGTTACATCAAATCAAAAATAAACTTCTACACTGAAATAAATGCATCTAATGCAAACAATCAAAGAAGATTAGAAAACAACATCTACACTGAAATCAATGCATCTAATGCAGGCAATCAAATAGGATTAGAAATCAACATCTACACTGAAATCAATGCATCTAGTGCAAGCAATCAAATAGGATTAGAAATCATCTACATTGAAATCAATGCATCTAGTGCAAGCAATCAAATATAATTAGAAATCAATATCTACATTGAAACTAATGCATCTAGTGAAAGAAATTAAATAGGATAATAAATCACCGTCTACACTGAAATCATTGCATTTAGTTCGAGAAATCATATAGGATTAGAAATATCTATATTGAAATAAATGCATCTAGTGCAAGCAATTAAATATAGTTAGAAATCAATATCTACACTAAAATCAATGCATCTAGTGCAAAAAATCAAATAGTATTAGAAATCACCATCTAAAATCAATGCATCTAGTGCAAGAAAACTTCTTCCCTCTCTCCCCCCTCCAACTACATCTCTCTTTCCCTCCGTCTCTCCACTCTCTCACATCATCTCTCTTCCTTCCTCTCTCTCCATTTCTCTCCCACCTCTCGATCTCTCTCTCTCTTCACCCTCCAACTCTATTACTATATCCCTCCCTCTCTCCTTCTCCCCTCCCTTCTCTCCATATCTCCTTCTTTATCTCTTTATCTCACCCCAAAACATACACACTCTGTCTCCATATCTCGCTTGTCACTCCACCTCTCTCTTCACTTCTCACTGTCTATGTATTTCTTCTTCCCTCCCTATCTCCCCATCCAACTCCATCTCTCTATACCTCCCTATCTCCTTCTATCTTCCTCACTCTCTCCTCCTCTCTCTCCCTCTCTCCCTCTCTCTCTCTCTTTGCCCTCCAATTTTCTCTCTTCCCCCATCACTCTCTTGATTTCTCTCAAGTCCTCTCTCTTGTCCTTCCTCTAACTTTTCCTCTCTCTCTCTCTAAACATCTACACTAAAACCAATGCAGATAGTGTAAGAAATAAAATAGGATTATATATCACCATCCATAGTGAAATCAATGCATCTAGTTCAAGAAATCATCTTCTCTCTCCCCCCCCCTCCAACTCCATCTCTCTTTCCCTCTCTCTCTCCAGTCTCTCACATCCTCTCTCTCTTCCTTCCCCTCTCTACATTTCTCTCCTCTCTCTCTCTCCAACTCTATTACTATATCCCTCTGTCTCTCCTTCTCCCCCCATTCCCTCCATATTTCCTTATTTTTCTCTTTATCTCACCCCCAAACATACATACACTCTCTATACTTCTCCCTTGTCACTCCCTCTCTCTCTCCACTTCTCACTCTATGTATTTATTCTTCCATCCCTCGTCTCCCCCTCCAAATCCATCACTCTATCCCTCCCTATCTCCTCCTATACCCCTCCATCTCTCCTCCTCTCTCTCTTCCTTCCTCTCTCTCCCTTTCTCTCCTACCTCCCTCTCTCTTCCCCTATCTCTCTCTCTCTCCCTCTCTCTTTTCCCTACAATCATCTCTCTTCCCCCATCACTCTTCTCTCTCTCCCAAACTATGTTACTATATCCCTCCCTTTCTCCTTCTCTCTCCTTCTTTTCCCCATTCTCTCCATCTATGCTTCTTTGGCTCTTTATCCCACCCTAAAATATACAAACTGTCTCTCCATATCTCCCTTTTCACTCCCTCCATATCTCCTTATTTTTCTCTTTATCTCACCCCCAAACATACAAACACTCTCTATATTTTTCCCCTGTCACTCCCTCTCTCTCTCCACTTCTCACTCTCTATGTATTTATTCTTCCATCCCTCATCTTCCCCTCCAACTCCATCTCTCTACCCCTCCCTCTCTCCTCCTCTCTCTCTTCCTTCCTCTCTCTCCCTTCCTCTCCTACCTCCCTCTCTCTTCCCCCCATCTCTCTCTCTCTCCCTCTCTCTTTTCAATACAATCCCCTCTCTTCCCCCATCACTCTCTTCCTCTCTCTCTCTCTCTCTCTCTCTTTCTCTCTCTCTCTTTGCCCTCTAATCCTCTCTCTTCCCCCATCACTCTTTCTCTCTCTCTCAAAATATGTTACTATATCCCTCCCTTTCTCCTTCTCTCTCCTTCTTTTCCCCATTCTCTCCATCTATGCTTCTTTGTCTCTTTACCTCACCCCAAATATACAAAATCTCTCTCAATATCTCCCTTTTCCCTCCGTCTCCCTCTTCACTTCTCACTCTCTATGTTTATCTTATTCCCTCCCTCTATCCCCCTCCAAATCCATGTATGTATCCCTCCCTCTCTCCTCTTCTCTCTCACGTCCTCTCTCTCATCCTTCCTCTTTCTCTCTCTCTCAACCCTCCAATCCTCTCACTATCTCCCTCCATCTCTCCTCCTCTCTCGCCGCTCCATATTTATGTCTCCCTCTCTTGCCCTTCTCTACCTCTCTTGTGTCCTCTCCCCCTCTCTCTCTTCATTCATCCTCTCCCATCTCCTTGAGTTTATCCTCATCTCTCCCTTCTCACACCCCGTATCTCTTCACCTCTATCACTATATGTATTTGTTCTTCCCTCCCATATATATCTAGAGTTAACATATATCATGATATATTAATGTACATTATAATATAGCAAATTTAATATTGTATTAATCCAAAGTTATTAAATATAATAATATTAATATGAATATTATATTTAATAATAATAATAATATTAATAGTATTAATATTTTAATATTAATATTAGGGCTAATAATGTTTTTTTTTGGGGCTCGTAGGCTTCACCTAAATAAAACTTGTTTTTGGAGTGTTAGTAAATATAAAGAGGTTTATGAAGTAAATATCAAAAGAGATTTTATTTATTTACTATACCTCTTTTATTTACCATGGTATTTGGCCCATAGGCTTGGTATATAATTAGATGTTGATGTATAATGATATTCGATATGTTTTTTATATATTTATCATGTCTCTTTATACCTGGTTTATATTTATCTATTTATTTACCATACCTCTTTTATAAATATGGTATTTGGTCCATGGTATTAATAATAATTTCTTGCGTGGTATTTGGCCTATAGGCTTCACCTAAATAAAACCTCTTTTTTTAGTTTTTGTAAATATAAATAGGTTTATGGAGTAAATATAAAAAAGAGATTTTATTTATTTACCATATCTTTGGAGTAAGTATAAAAACATTTATTTATTTATTTACCATACCTCTGGTTTATTTATATCTTTATTTATTTACCATACCTAAACCTCTTTACATTTTAAATTTATATTATGTTTATACATAATAATAATTATGTTTATTTTTATATAAGGCAAACATTGTATCAAAAATGTTAAATTTTAAACATTACATTTACTTTTACATGTTTACTTTTTTAACATGAGATCTACCCCATACTAGGTTATAGAGATAATACATTGTTATATTTAATAATTAATCTTACCCTATTAAAAAGGTTAAAAATTTATATATAATATAAAGAATCAAGTTATATATGATTTAAGATTCAAGTTAATGTTTTGGCACACATTAGAAAAAATTATTTTTATTAATTTTTTAGGACGTGACAATCTTACACATCGAGGTCATACTGGGTTGTACATCAGGGTCATACTGGGTTGTAGATTGTGCCTCTCGGCTCAATAAAATATTCACTAATTTAAAAAAACATACTGGGTTGTAGATTGTGCCTCTCGACCCAATAAAATATTCACTAATTTAAAAAAACAATATTGAGTATAATAAAAAAATAAATATAAATATAAACATTTGGCATTATATCAACATTTATAAGTCTAATGTTATTAAAATCTAAAAGAAATATTTGGAATAAAATGATGCATATGAATATAATAACTAGAATTGAATCCACCATTTTGTCTAACCAACTATGCCTTAGAAAGGAATTCCAACACTATTGTAATCCATAATCCATATAGAAGGAGCTTTGCTTACTATTTACTACATGGCCATGATGGAATCTAAAAGATTCATTGTACAATGAAGAAATCCTAATTTGTATATGATAATTTGCTGATACTTAAAAAAAAAATGTCTACCATAACCAATGGATAAAGACTCTAAATTACAATGTTAAAAGTAATGGCATGAGTCCTAATAAGAATTAAGAAAAGTAATGCTCTTTGGCCATTACCCATGACCTAAATCATATATTGCAATCTTGTTGTCTCGATCTTCAATTATCTCCAAATTATTTAGCAGATATTTGTATTTAACTATCAATTCTTGTTTTACCTTTCCTATCACTTGACCATAAGGAAATCAACTTATCTACTAAACAATTCCTTGGGATATCTATTTGACCAAGGCTTCCTTGTACAAGAAAACCAAAGAGATTCACAAAGTCTTAAAGTCGAGGCAAATAGTTTACATGATATTACTAGTGGTTATCAATGCATATCATAGGGTTCCAATGTCTGTGTAGTTGTTGTATTCCTAGAGCCTTTATCTGTCATTATTGGATAGATTCATAATCTCCCTTGTATCACAACATATAGATTTTATGAGATATATGTTAAACATTTCAATTATATATATATATATTATAGAGACTTGCTAAAAACAAAGAATGATAATGATACATTTAAATATATCAAGATTATGTCTCAAGATAGTGCATCTATCTTGGAAACACAATCACTTTGGTTGAGTAAATATCTCAACCGCACACTAATTTAGGAGCCAAACTAGTTGGAGAGAATATTTCAGCCAACTAGACCTACACTAACTCTCAAGTTTGAGGAATAATCTCATTCTAGAATAGACAAGTAGGAATTATTCCAATTTTAATAATTTATTATTTTGGACTGATTAATTGTTTTATGAGAATGTGAGGCTAAGATTTCCCCCCTCAATCATAAGTCCAAAGTAAGAAATTGATACCATCTCCAAGTCTTCATGCTGACACTACTGAGTAGATCCTCAAATGAAGAAATTCCTGAAAAATAGCGAAAAATGGATGCCAAAAAAACTCCAATATGAAGAGAGCACACCAAGAGAAGTGAACCAACGGCAAGTCTAATACAACTCTTAAAATGCTTGACAACTCAATAAAATGCCAAGATGCAATGCAAAAGTATCCATCTATCATATGCTTGGTCCAATGACCATTTAAGTGAACAAAAGGAATGTCCACAAATGCTCTCAATCAGCATCCCAATCGCTTTCCCACTGGAAAATTTCAATGGCCATTGGAAATTTGTGTTGAAACTTTCAGTATGAAAACCATCAATTCCCCCCTTTGTCAGCTCAAAGGAGAGATCGTAATTATCTACATTTGTTTTGAACTACCCCCCTTCAGATGTAAGAGAGTTTCTATTGTTCAATTCTTCAAGTAAAATTATCTTTACCTTTGTCATGAGCAGATTGTAGGACTTATGCAATTTCTTCATTTCTAGATTCCATCTCCAAGGGTTTATCCATCCATAATTAACTGTAACTTTAGTCTTCTTCTACATTTGACATTTCTATGATAGATGATTTGTCATCCCACAATGAAGACAATGATGGAGGTCAAATCATTTACTCTCCATATGCCATTTCTTTAACAATGGTTACACTTAACAAGATTCTGGGTATTTTCTAGAAAACCTTCATTTACAAAATGAATTGGTTTTGAGAAATCTGGAACATAAAAATTGTTTTCTTTGTTGTATCCCAAGCTATGTCGATATTTGTTGAATAAAATTTCTTCCCAAGGTCTAATCACCATCTTGGAAAGATCATTTTTGTGTTGTTCTTCATACCTACTATTGTTGTTGATATTATGTGTTTGGTTCATTAAGTCATTTGTATCACACTGGGAATAAATAATCTCTTAACAATTCATCGGTATTGCATGCTACATAAAAATTTTCAATTAGATATTCAATACAATTAGTTGCATCATTAGTAGCACAATTTGTTGGAGGGGATCATTTGTGTCACAAATTTCACCAACCTGATGGATTAGATCATTTGTTTCACAACTTTCATCAACCTAACGGATTAGATCATTTGTGTCACAACTTTCATCAACACGCTGAATGAGGTCATCTGTTTCACAAATTGCATTTGTTGTTTGGATGGGGTCTTCTATCTCACACACTGCATCTATATTTTTTGTACATCTTGCATCAATTAAATCTTGTTTTTTCCTCAATTTTATCTCGAGTGAATTAATGAGTTTCTATTTCATATCTATCTCATTTTGAAGATCATTTGTTGCTTCTAATATGATAGTCGTTTGATTAATTATGTCATGAATTTTCTTTAACTTCCACTCAAGTACTTTGATTTTGTTGTGCAATTCTTGATTACACTCTTTCAATATTTAATTTCTAACTCTAAACTTTGAAGAAGTTTTCCTCCTTTACCGATTTTGGTCTTTAACACGCTCACTTGTACTCGCTCACTTGATTATCACGCTCACTTGCTTTTAATACTTTCTCAATTTTTTGAATGCATTCGCTTAAACTTTCTTTTTGACTTAATGATTTAAGGCTTGGGTGTTGAGTTCAATCGAGAATGCACTCTTTACAAATATCTTTATGACTCAACAATAACTTGATTGAATATGTCATATATTCAATAAATCCTTTATGAATTTTAACTTTGATTTATACATTTCAAATTCTAAAGTTTTATGACCATATGGCTTAACATTTCCCTTATACACTAAATTTATTTCACATTCCACTCATTCTCTCTCTTCACAAATAAACACTATTATAATAATAATTTTCTTTTTACATGGACCTTTTCACTCCAAAATATATTTTTATACATTCCTTATTACTCCATTATTAAATCCATTTTAAAAACAAACTTTTATAACCATTTGTATCCCTCCATTAAAATCCAAAAGTGTTTGTTTTAAAAAGTTGTATGCATGTAAAAAATATAATGCACGTACAATATATTGGGTTGAGAGATAATAAGATCATGCGAATAACATTCTCGAGGACGGAGGTCCTTCAAAAATTTGTGGCCAAGATCATGAACAAATATCGTGGCTGTGATACAAAGCCTTAGTTCCCTGTGATTTTAACTCTACAGGGAATAACATAATCAAGATATTGTGAAAAAACCTAACTTCCACAGATCGTATCTCCGAAAATATTGCGAACCAAGATATGAAATTTTAACATGAAGTTTCTCAAGGTTGGTTCGCAAATGTTTTTTTTAGCTTCTGCAACTTCGTAGAAAAAAAGTTATAGCAAAAATTCCACGATGACCTGTTTGAAGTAGCGAAACCCTAGAATCCAAAGCTTTGATACCAAATGTTATCAAACCATCTCCAAAAATATAAGAAAAGAGAGATCAATACCTTAGAAATCAGCCACTTTGAGGGGGAAACCTCCTTTACATTGCATAAATGAAAAATTCTTGGATGATACAAATGACAAAACCTCATTTCTATATATTGGAGTCCATGGGGTCATAATATAATCCTAGCCGACCTAACAATAATAATGTAAGGGCACAACAATAACAATAGTGGGCTTTTATGGGGCACAATAATAACAATATGGGGACTACAGGAGTACATCAATAACAATAAGGGGGCAACACTAACAAGAATAAGGGATTACACTAGTAATATAGGGACCTAACATGCCCCTATCCTTCAAAAAAGTGTTTTCCTCAATGTTTGAGTAGCTCTGGATGCTTCTGTATAAAATTCTCATCCTCCCATGTGGAACATTTAGTGGGTAAGTTCTTCCACTTGATGAGATACTTTGAAATTGATCGATTTCGTAGTGGTCAAGTTCTTGTTTCTGTGACTACTTCAGGTTCCAATATTATTTTTCCTTCCTCATCAAGTTCTGGAAAGATTGTTTGAACTGGAAGTTTGTCACCTATAACCTTATTTAAGCATGAAACATGGAAAACTGGGTGCACTTGAGAAGAAGCAGGAAGCTCCAATTTGTATATGCCATAGTACCAATCTTTTGCAACACCTTGTAAGGACCATAGTACTTTAGCGATAATTTATTATCCTTCTTAGATTGCTTGAGGGACATTTTTTTGTATGGTTGTAGCCATAAAAATACCTAGTCTCCTACATCAAAACCTTAGTTGATATGCCTATTGTTTCATTCGATTTTATGTCAAATTTAGGTTATCCTTTAAGAGTTGGAGAACTTGTTGTTCATGCTTGATGTGATCTTCCACTGCTTGAACCTTAGAATTTTCTCTTAAAGATGACGTGACAGATGGTGGATGATATCCATAAAGTGCCATAAATGGGGTCATTTTTGTTGCAGTATGGAAAGAAGTGTTATACCACCATTCAGCCAGAGGTAACCACATGGCCCATTATGTTTGTTTATCATATACAAAAAAAATAAGATATCCTTCCAAACATTTGTTCACTATCTCAGTTTTCCCATCGGATTGAGGATGATAAGATGAGCTATGAGTTAGTTGAGTACCCAAACAAGAAAATAATTTAGTCCAAAATTTTCCAGTGAAAATGGGATTTGTGTTGCTTACAATCATTTGTGGGTTTCCATGTAGCTTTTGAATTGTTTCCATAAATGAAGTAGCAATAGTACTTGCTTTAAATGGATGAGATAATGCACAAAAGGATGCATACTTGGTAAGTCTATCAACTACCACCATGATGACACTTTTTCCTTCGATCTTAGGTAAACCTGTGATAAAATCCATTGAAACCTCTTCCCAAAGTTGACTTGGATGGATAAAGGTTGTAGCAGACCCGGGGTTTTAATTGTCTCAACTTTATTTTTCTAGCAAACAAAACATTCTGCCACAAACTTTGTAATCAGATTTAAAGACATCCCCAAAAAAATATTTCTTCACCATGTGGTAAGTTTTTAAAAATCTCAAGTGTCCTCCTACGGGTGATCCTAATTTATGCAGGAACGCAACAGAATACACAAATAACCATAAATACAAAGATGCAGCGAAAATAACACTTCATTTCATTAATATCAAAGAATTGAAATTTGTTTACAGATAGAATGGAAATAAATTAGCTAGGGTGTTGGTGAAGAAATAGGTCTCGCAGGCAAGACCTAGGTTCAATAGTTGGGGCCAATAAGGGAATCCGTTGTAGTCTAGAACCACGCCGGCATTATCACCCTACTCTGGAGAGCAGAGAGTCTCACCCGAGGCGTGCCGCAACTGCATGCAGAAGGGGAATATATCGATAGCAGGGAAAGGACCCGCAACTTATGATTAACAGTGAATTGATTGCATAAACAACATTATATACGCAATAACATTTAGAGAGGGTACAAGTATTAAGCAAATAAAATTTTAAATCATCACAACCATCATGCATGCATGTGAATCACATAATAAGACAACAACCTGCAAGTATATTGATATCTTCGGCCAAACCCATAGTTACATCGCTTTTGCAAGGAGAGCTTACAAGTCTGATACAGACGCCTTATAGAATAGAAAGGTAGATAAGAGAAACCTAGGAACTACAGAGATATCATGCTTGGTTTGTGTTCCTGCTACAGCATCCGTTCATACTCCTTCAATCGCTTTGCATTTCTCTCTTCTTTCGCCCGGGTGACGGCTATTTATTCACCCGCTATCACAACTGTTAGTTCCTCTTGCGTTCCTCTTCAGCTACTTCTGGCTTCTCTCTTGTTGTCTGTGTGTTCTGATCGTTGTCTTATGTTGTATACTCTCTTCATCTGTACTCATGCATCTGCTTTCTTCAGCTATGTACTTGTTCCCTCGCAACTTCGGTGGCTTCGCTACTTACTGTAGTTGCGACTGCCATGTATCATCATTCCGCAACCCAAAATCTGTCCTTTATTCAAAATTCAAAATATTCAAAACAATTTTTCAAAACAAGGGCCCTAATAGGCCCCGACCACAGTTTCTTGACTCGTCCCCGAGTCAATCACAATTCATAGTCTCTATCTCCATCGCCCCGCTGGACCCCGTGCCCTGTTCTCGTTGTGCGCCTTTTTCCTGTTGTTCAAACAAGGGCCCCAACTTCGGGACTCTGCGGAACGCTGTAGCTTTAAGCTCAGTGAAGGTCGACACAGCTTGCTGCCACCCCTGCAGCAGTGAATCTGTTTCTTCGGCAATCTTGGTGACAGAAGCCTCCTCTATGTGCGTCGGTACAGCCCTGAACACCATGCTAATCTGGGTTTCGGCCTCAGCGGCTAGTTGTTGCATTGTCCTGGCGCTGAATTGGAGGGGCGGGTGGAGCTCACGAATTACCCGTTTGGCCATTGCTGAGCTAGCCTCTGTTTGCTGGATTTGTACTTCGAGATCATCTTCTTGGGCATATAACTGGTCCAACCGCGCGGGGTTCATGGCCTCTTGGATTTCCCTCGAAATCTACTGTAGCTGCGCTAAAATTGGATGTGTTTTGACTGTAAGGGCCAGTGAGCATTCCTGAAGACCCTTCAGAATTTCATGAGCCTCGCGCGCTGCAGAGTTGAGAGTTTCCTGCATTTGAGTGGCCTGGCCCTACTTTGCTGCAACCTGTGTTGAATAGACAACCCCTGGATCGGGCAGTGCTGGCCCTGCGGGTAACACTACTTGAAGCTCCTCGTTTTCCCTGTGGAGACCATTGAATGTGATCCGAAGGTGGAAAGCCTGTGCTACGACACTCGTCTCCATGACATCGGCAGGCATTTGAGTATAATGAGCCCCGACAGTTGGCCATAACTCTGAAAACACTTGGGTGACGTTGTTTATCTGATCTTTCAGCTGTTCCTGTGCCATTATGAGTTGTTCGCACTGTTCAGTAAGCGCTACAATCTGTTGCTTTTGCTCGTCGCACCTCTGTTGTAGCTCAGAATGAAGCCTTTCGGCTTGCTGGGCCACCCTTTAGATGAATAAGTACAGCTGAGCTGTACCCCATGTTTCTAAATTGGCGATCCCCGAAGTTCCCTGGTCTAGCCTCCTTTCTTGCAAGGGTTGCCCACTGGCAACTGATTGATTTGAATGCTCTGGAGGGGATGGCGGCAGGGTCTGTTGGTGCGCTGAGTCGACCATATTCAAGTCCGTCCGTTCCTACTGATTGGTATGGCCAGTTTGTGGAGGGACAGTAGGCTCAGGCTGAGCCTCAGCTGAGTCGGCAACAATGTGTGCCATCTGGGTAAATATATCAGACAGAGAAACTTGGGGTTCTCCCGTGGTGTCGACTGGTGGTAGCAGATGAATTGGATGGAGCGGATGAAGTGGATGGAGCGGATGAAGTGGATGGAGCGGATGAGTTCCCAGATGATTGGGTCTGACACAGTAGCAGATGAATTGGATGGAGCGGATGAAGTGGTAGGTGGAGGTGGAACGGCGGTTGAAGGTGGAAGGCGAATATTGATAAAATCTGAGGGGTCAATGAGAGGTTCTTCATGTATCAGCACCCCTGTACTCGGTGGTAGTGGTGGATCATCCCTAGTGAGGTCCACCAACGGATTTGCTTCGGTGGTGCAGGCCCGCTTGGCTTGAGGAGCTTCTAATTGATCTGTAGTCTTGCTCTTCTCTCCCATCGGGGTTATGATTGGGCTTGCCGAAGTAAATAGAATAGTAGGTATAGGGGAGGTGAGAGGAGTTGTATGGGGGTGCGAGGTAGAGCGAGAAAGATGGAACTCGGAAAGTAAAGGGAAAGGAGCAGAACCGCTTGAAATGACATGGGCTGCCGCATTAAAATTGCGTACCTGAGTGTTCAAGTGGTGGACGATGGGGATGAGCGGCTCAGGGAGTTCCTGTGGTGTCGCCTCCGCATCCATTTCGGCAGGCTGTTGCTACGGTAACATCCGATCAAAGTTGTACCTGGGTACCCCGTCGCAGATTTCCATCACAACCCCCAGCCACGAACAGAGCTTGGTGTGGAAGGCGGTATCTTCAAGCTGGAATTTCAACGGCTTCATGCGGAAGGTGTCCTCCGGCATGCAAGTAGGTCGGAGGTAAGTATGCCTGTGACTGACCCCGAACCACACTTGCTCGCTGTACTCATCTAACAGGTCTTGGGGCACCCTTTGCTGGCTGGTTACCACGTCTGTCATTAAACCATACCAGGACCGAAATGCCTCTGCATTCACTTGTTTGGTGCTAGGATCAGCTGACACCTTCCACGGAACGAACTTCATTGCTAGAGGCTGGCCCTCTGGAATTTCCACTGGCACCCGGACAAGAGGAGTATGCCACTTCCACATGGAAAACGCAACGATCAAATATCCGTAAATGAAGCTTGTAGCACGCTTGTAGTTTTCCTCACACATATCAAACAACTTCTTCAACAGGAAGGAACACCAGTTCAGCTTGGCGCCCTGAACACAGTGCTCTGCAATGGAGATAGTGTCCAGAGTGCATTTTCCCTTTGTGTAGTGCCTCATTGTCTTGCTGGCAATGAGGTAGCAGGCGAATTTGATCTTGGGCTTATTGATAAGCTCCATCTTAGCTCCCTTTCCTCCCTGTCGGGTGCCATATTTGACATACAAGTCTGCGTCTCCTGACTTCCGCGCTCACTTGGAGGTGGTCTGACATGCAGTCGAGACATCCGCGCCATTCTGTGAAAGCCCTGTAAGACGATGGATATCCTCAGCATGAATGGGAATTTCCTTATTCAGCCACAAGGACCCATTCTGGACGCGGATGAGTAGGAACCTAGTGCACTACATAGTCGGTCCTGTGGTCCCGAAGACCGGAATATTTCTTAAGTTCAGAAGAGAAGATTGCTGAAGGCCCCGGAACTCTAGTAAAATTCTGTTTGCTGAGTGCCCGGCTGTTGTGAAGTAATGTTCCATATACACCTGCCAGTTGAGCGCCGGGAATTCAGAAGAGTCTGAAAGGTTAGCATCTATCAGGGTCGCATTGTCGTATTTCCCTACAAGGGACTTGGTCTTATGAATTCTGTTGTCGATCTCGGGTTCTAGGACGGCTGGGAGGGCCTTCGGCATTGTTGCTCGGTGCTGATAGACTTGCAGAATTCGTCTCAATGTCCTCTCTTGGTGTTGTGCGTCTGGATACTTCTGCTGCTCTAGTTTTGCTGCAATTGCTAATTCTAATTGTTCCGACATTCTCATGCTTTTTCCCATGTAAGTTATGTAATTACCTGACATGAGTGAAGTTGAGGAGACCCCATAACGAGTTAATTCCTACTGGCATTCCTCTCGGCGATAATCGTGTGATCAATCGTGTGCCAATGTGTATTCTGATAGTTGCTAACGGTGGCATGGCGAAACTGGCGGACGCGACGACTGAGGTTACTGCGGATTATGGCAAAATGATTATTGCGAGGTTACTTCCAATTATGGTAATTTATGGTGCAAATCTAGACGATCCTACGGACTGACACAAGTAGTGACTGAAATGACCTAGACTAACCTTGACACGTTTATTAATCCTATGGGGATGACACGCTGGATACGCCCCTCCCTGACCACAGTCGGTTGCGGTGCGGTCCCACAACAGAGCGGTTATTGACAAGCTATGCATGAACAAAAAACACTACCTATGCTCATCTCGGTTGCGGGAGAGTTATTCAACTACGCTACTCTACGGGTGCTCTCGGTTGCGAGAGTTATTGATGAAGAGTAAAATAAACTTACTCCAGGTAGGGTTTCAGGTCCCGCAACAGAGCAGTTATTGACAAGCTATGCATGAACAAAAAACACTACTTATGCTCATCTCGGTTGCGGGAGAGTTATTCAACTACGCTACTCTACGGGTGCTCTCGGTTGCGAGAGTTATTGATGAAGAGTGAAATAAACTTACTCCTGGTAGGGTTTCAGGCGTGCGGCATTCACCCACCCAGGTAAAATGGTACCATCTAGTTGAGCCAACCGAACGGCTCCGGACTCTCGAATCTCGATGACGAAGTAAGGTCCCAACCAGTGCATCTGCAGCTTTCCTGGGAACTTCTGAAACCTACTGTCATATAAGAGGACCTTGCCACCAACCTGAAATGTTTTTTTCTTGATGTGGCGGTCGTGCCACGCTTTTTGCATGTCCTTCTGAACCTTCTGGTGAAATTCGGCCAGGAACCGGGCTTCGTCCAACTCTTGGAGTTCATGGAGGCATTCCCATAGAGACTCCTCCTCCGAGAACTTGAGGGATGTGGCAATTAAAAGACTCGGCACGGTGAACTCGACGGGAACCACAGCTTCCCGGCCATACACCAGCTGGAACGGTGTTTGATTGGTCAAGTGCTTCACCGTAGTCCGATAGGCCCATAGTGCAGCTGTTAGGCGCTCATCCCAATCGTCACACTGGGCATTGTAGATCTTAGTCAAGCCTTTTGTTTGGTCAATTTAGTGTGTCCTAAATTGCTACATTAATTTGTCAATCTGGGATTCGTAAGCTGACGAAGTGTGGCGCACTATATGTGCAAGATAACCTATCTCTTACTTTTTGTCGTTTTTGTTTTTTTGTTTTTATTTATCTTGGGGGTTTTATCTTGGTTGGTTTCCTAATGTGAGATGGAAATTCTAAAAGAAAAGTATGGATATAAATGTTCAAGGCAATGATGTCCTTTATAATGATTTCCCAAACTTCAAACTTCAAAAGGGTTTTAAAACATGCAATGACAAAATTAATTCCTAAAAGAAAATGAAAATGTGCCACTATACTAGTCAAACAAACGGTGAACTATTGATCATGAAACCCATTACCCTTGCTGCTGTCTAAATACAAAAGAAATTGTGCTCAAAGAAATCCAAGAATTGCAAGCAAAGTAAAGCTAAAACCAAATTACATCAACTCATATTCTGACCCCTCACCATTAGTCTCGCTATGGCTTTCGGAGGTAATCATAAACAACTTGAGCAATCTGATATCTAATTTGCAGAAAAATAAACTAATATCAAATTACACACTCATACTTCAATCCCTCACCATTAGTCACGCTATGGCTTTCGGAGGTAACTGATAATGACATGAGCAATTTAATATCTAACTTGCAGAAAAATAAACTAATATCAAACTACACACTCATACTTCAATCCCTCACCATTAGTCTCGCTATGGTTTTCAGAGGTAATTGATAATGACATGAGTAATTTAATATCTAATCTAACTAATAAAGCAAATGTACAAAACTGAAATAAATAAAACAGTGCTGGAATTAAAAGTTAAGAAAAATAAATCAGCAGAAGGACAAGAATAATTCCATGTCATTAGTCATTGTAAAACTATGTGCGAATGCCCGGGCTGCCTATTGTAATCTGGAACAAAGACACTGATCAGTTAACAGTAGTATAAAGCATGAAAAACTATGGACAGAAATAAAACGTTAATACCATAAGAGATGTGATATATACATGTGAATAACTATGGCATAATGAACGTAAGGAAATAAAGCATGAAACTATACAGAAATAAACAAAACATCGGCATGTGCAGGGGCCCTCTGCACAATCCTCGGGCAACAGCTATCAACCACGAATTATGCTTATGAACATATTCTTCTCATGTATTCAAAACACAGTCATAACAAGGAAATAATGTCACGGCACAGTGGACTTTCTTTTCAACAAAATTACATTACAAAAAACTAGCTACTATGCATATGAGAACGCATTATTTATAACAGAGGATGACATAACTAATTTCCTACAATCTACGCTGATAAAAGACACGTGAACAACCACGTTCAGAAATTTAGCATTATGGCTGCCGTGAATATTAAATCTATGGAGGGTGACCGTCTCGCTATGGTTTTCGGAGGTAACTGATAATGACATGAGTAATTTAATATCTAATCTAACTAATAAAGCAAATGTACAAAACTGAAATAAATAAAACAGTGTTGGAATTAAAAGTTAAGAAAAATAAATCAGCAGAAGGACAAGACTGATTCCATGTCATTAGTCATTGTAAAACTATGTGCAAATGCCCGGGCTGCCTATTGTAATCTGGAACAAAGACACTGATCAGTTAACAACAGTATAAAGCATGAAAAACTATGGACAGAAATAAAGCGTTAATACCATAAGAGATGTAATATATACACGTGAATAACTATGGCATAATGAACGTAAGGAAATAAAGCATGAAACTATACAGCAATAAACAAAACCTCGGCGTGTGCAGGGGCCCTCTGCACAATCCTCGGGCAACAACTATCAACCACGAATTATGCTTATGAACAAAGTCTTCTCATGTATTCAAAATGCAGTCATAACAAGGAAATAATGTCACGGCACAGTGGGCTTTCTTTTCAGCAAAATTACATTACAGAAGCTAGCTACTATGCATATGAGAACGCATTATTTATAACAGAGGATGACATAACTAATTTCCTACAATCTACGCTGATAAAAGACACGTGAACAACCACGTCCAGAAATCTAGCATTATGGCTGCCGTGAAGATTAAATCTATGGAGGGTGGCCGTTGGATTCGGCTTATGGAGCAGTTCACAGGTGTTGATATGTCCCTTGAGATTTAGGAACGGCCACGCAAGTCTTCACGTGGTGAAAAACGGAGTTCTGTCACCGTAGGACTCTTAGGTTGACCACCGCTTGACTACCTTTGACCACAGCCTTCTTTGGTGAATTCGACTGAGCCAGTAGGACTCGGTCCATGTC
>JAXQQM020089034.1:0-22448 GCA_034641835.2 Pinus albicaulis | reverse complement strand
CATTTCCGAGATTACATGATGGCGGAGCTGACTTCAACGTTGGGCTTGCGTCACGACAGCTCAACACCATACTACCCTCAAGCGAATGGTCAGGTTGAAGCGGTGAACAAGGTTTTGGTCACTATGCTTCAGCGAACAGTTGGGATTCATAAATCCAGTTGGCATCTCCAACTGTTCTAAGCTCTTTGGGCATACCAAACATTTGCTAAGAGTGCAACCGGATTCACACCATTCCAATTGGTGTACGGTCTGGAAGCAACTCTGCCAGTTGAATGCGAGATTCCTTCGCTAAAATTAGTTGTGGAACTCTTACCAGATACTTCTGCTGAGGAAGAACGTCTTCTGTATCTCGAACGGTTGGATGAAACCCATCGTCTAGCTGCTTTGATCATCGAAGCACAAAAGAAGAGGGTCAAAACTCATTTTGATCAATCTGTTTCTCCCCGTTCTTTCATCGAAGGAGACCTCGTCCTCTTGTACGATCAGGCACATGATAAGCTTGGAGCCGGTAAACTCCAGCCTATGTGGCACGGGCCCTATATAGTGAAGCGCGTTTTGAAAAATGGGGCCTACGAGCTTATAGATTACGAAGGAGTTCCGCTGGCGCAGCCCAGAAATGGGCTGTACCTTAAAAAGTACTATGCCTGAAGTGATTTCTTGGTGTGGTGTGTGTACATAGGTGTGTGATTGTCATTTGTGTGCATGTATAGTGTGGTGTGCTTTGTAAACATCTTTCTGCTGATCGGGTCTTCCTGGTTGTGCAGATTTCTATTCATCCATTTGTTGGTTTCGCGGATGGTGCCTCCCGCAGTACCAGGAATCTGTCTTCAGCAGCCTGGGTAATCTACGATCCTGCTGGTGAGTTGATCGACCTGCAAGGAGTGTGTCTAGGATGTACCACAAACAACATCGCGGAATATAGTGCCGTGTTGGAATTATTAACCGAGGCAGTAAACCTTGGTATCCGTGAATTGCTCGTGTATCTAGATTCACAACTTGTAGTGTTACAGCTGAACGGACACTATTCGATAAGAAACCCGTCCATCTTACGTCTGTATCTGCGTATTCGATTACTGGAAAGGAATTTTGACTACATTACATATCATCATATACCCAGGCATTTGAATACATTAACAGATGCAGTAGAAAATTTGGTATTAGACAGACATTTGTGCAATTTATAAATCATCATCACATGTAAAGAAAGACTCATCCAGAAATAGATATGCATATATATATATATATATATAGATATCGAAATGTTTACATAAGAGTGTGTCACATAAAACTCAAAAATATACATAATCGTCTTAAGTACATCCGGAGACGGTATGTCTCTCAAAAAATAGGTGTGGTATAAATCCTGAGGACTAATCCGCATGGTGCTCATGATAGCATGTGACTGCACGCACTAAGCGTCTCAGGATTCGATGGATCTGACTCGGAACTCCCACCGTGTGGCGCTGGTATGCCATCGGTACGTCTGCCAGCCGGGCATAGTCTGGGATCCCGTGGGCAATGCCCTCGAGATTCTGGATCAACTCCTCTCCTCCGATGCCCTCTCCCTGAACCTCAGGGGCGAGTTGTGTCCTTCGGGAGATTGGAGACATCCCGGCTGGTCTCTTAGGTCCCACATCTGCATACATCGATGATCGTGTTAGGACGAATGTGTATTAACAAAAAAACCAGAAAACATAAAATCAAAAATATGAGGTCTTACCCAACTCCTCGTCCCAGTCGTCTCCTTCTGGTAGTGGGAGATCTGGGTCTCCGGTAAATTCAGTTCCTGCATAGGGCCAGTCTTCCACGACGATCAACTGGCGCCGTAACCACCTAAAGAACTCCGGCCTCCAGGACATCTGTTGGCCGCCTCCAGCTCTGGGCATTAATGCTGCCCAGCGAGCCATTCTTGGCTCTCGTGGTACCGGATCTGCTACTGAGGCCCCTTGGCCCTGGAAGATTGGTAAACGTTCCAGAATGAATGATACCAGGATGGAACCATAACAAAACTGTTTCAGTTTCCCCTGTTTTCATTTTGTGAGCTGCCTTTTCATGTTGATTGTTACTGCTACTGCCTAGTTAAACAGTAAGGGACCCATGCATTCTGAGGCCAGCAGGAGTTGGGCCTTTGTGGCCTCGTGCGGTGCCTGCGACCCTGCAGCCCGCGTGATGGTATGCAGCACAACTCTCAATGCCAGATCAGGGATAGTGTGGATATCCACCTTCTTGCTTCCTGATCCCATTTGTGCTCCTCGGCACACTCGTGCCATCACTTCTTCCATCTTTTCCCCAGATGGTCTGCTTCCAGTCGATACAGGGATCGGACCTCTGCGGGACAATCCAGTGATAAAATAAACATCAGAAACCTCCAGTTCTAATACCTGATCTTGTAGCCTGAACACCTGTTCATGTTCATCCCAGATACTGATCAAATACTGGAGAAGCTCGGGCTGAGCTCGTAGACAGGGTGTGAGGAAGAACTTTTTCAACCCGCAGTTTCTAAGGGCATTCATGCAAGCTTGACTTTGCATGGCTTGTTCATCCTCTTCTCCGTGCTCTCGTTCTTTCCATTCAATTGCCATTTTGCTCGATTACCTGCATTCATATGGTCATAAACCCTTAGTTAGATCTCTGATGAACCCCAAATTCCATGCAATTTGGTCTAAATGTCGAAATTTTAGGCGGATTTTTAGGTTCGGCCGCTGGTGCGGCTGTTTTGTGAACAGTCGCGCCACGTGGTGCGGGCGCTTTGTAGAAAAGAGCTCATTGGCGCGGGTCCGTGCCCGATACCCGCGCTAATGGGCGCAGCCCTAAAATTTTAAAAGAAGCTCTAGAGAACTGATTTACAGGGTAAAACTATTAAAAATTGGATGAAAATGAAGAGCAAAGGAGCGCCTCTTACCTGTAACAGACGAGAAGTTGAATGGTCAACTGGATTTGTCGCAATCACCGTCAGAAGTTTCTGCTCCAAGTGGATCACTGTTGCTTTTTACCGAGGTAAATAGTAAAAGTAATTTTATTTTTACCAATTTGACATATTTATAACTTTTTCGACGTTAAATGAGTTTTAAAAGTTATTTTTTATCAAATATTTGCATATGTTATGTCGAAAATGGATTTTACGCTTGCTTGGTATGTGCAACAATAGGTTTTTGCGACTTAAATGATGGAAACGAGTTGTATTTTATACTTTTTCGGACTAGGTAAATACACGAAAAAGTCACTTTGGAGTCATCTTTCAGCTCTTTTCTGACTCTCTAAACATGAAAAGATTGCCGAGGCCCTTGTCGTTTCGATCTCGTTAAAATGGACACGAATCAACATCTACCCAGTATAAGTTTAACCCTTTTTCGGGCTGGGATGGATTGATTACGAAAAAGGAATACCCTAGCCTATTGCGACTAGGAGGTTTTCCCGGATATTGTTTTCTACCTTTTCGGATCTGGGGAACTATTGACGAAAAGGGACCTGTGGAGTTTTCTTTCCGCTGTCTTTTCAAACTCTCTAAACATGAAAAGACGCCGAGTTCTTCCTTTGTCAGACTCGTTAAACCCTGATGACATCAGATCTAGTCGAAATGACGTTCTCCGAGTTCCTCCTTCCTAGGACTCGTTAAATGCACTAGGATGGATTCGCCCGAAGGGCGGAATTATATCGCAAGCATATGCTATCCCCTTCAAGCTTGTTATCAAAATAATTGGGGTACTCGCCAGAAATGGTGGGGGAAAAATGGAACCATCGTCGTTGTCGTCGACAATATGTCGCTCTTGAACATGGCACTTGTCTGCATTCGTGTCGGGTTGGGGACATCTCATCTCATTTCTTCACTTTGCCTCCGTGGGTTTGGATAATCCCTTTTGACCTCTCATCTGCTCACTGCCTCGTCACCATGACCTCTGATCCGTTGATGTCAAATACTGCCAAGTCCACTGTCGTGCCGTTTATATGTTCAAGAGAAGTTGACCTCTGCAAATATCAACCTTCCTCTGTTTCTCATACGATCTTGATTCACAACAAAACATCATGTTACTCTGTCTCGTGTCGATGATGTGGGAAACATTATGGCCCACCTTCGATCACGGTCACTTCTTGTCGACTTCAGCTCATTATCCAGGAAGTTGGTCTAGAGACTCCTTATGGTACCTTGGAGCCTACATGCCTTAATGGCAGGTTCGTCGCATTCAACATGAGGTTTTCATCATTGGCCTCCGATCGATTGATTCTGCGGGTGTTCGACGTCAACTCATTCATTCGCATGTCGTAGATTGTACCTGTAGTACCTTGAGGACCATTGTCATTATTGGTGGTTTCTCTCGCGTCTGTTAATAGCTTTCATCATCGGCTGGTAATCAGACGATGTTCATGCATGTTCGACTTTAGCTCACATATTCGCATGCTTGGACTTGTACTTTGTTTGGGTCGAGATGGAGCGCAAGACCCTGGATTGTGTTTGTTGTAATCCAGGCTGCGATTGTGGATTATTATCATTATTTACATGACTCACTGATTGGATGGCTGCGACCATACCTGAGTCTATTTGTTTGATCCTAGTTGGATGGCTGCGCCCATACCCTGGATCCAGATTATAGCATATTCTGTTTTCGGATGGCTGTGCCCATACCACATATACATCATGTACTTGAGATATCAGTTGTATCTTTCTGCGCAGGTTTTTCGACGGCGGGCCTTCAGTTGAACATGTTCTCGTAAAGCATTTCACCCCTTTCTCTCTTGGGCCTCATACTTTACGGGGCATCTGTTACACGGTAATTTGTCACCATCCCTACCATTCCCCGTCCCACACAATGGAGGACCCATTTTGTGACCTGTGAACATTTTCATGCCTTGAAACCATCATCAAAGCATTCCTCTAAGCATGAGATTTAATTGCCCTTAAGACATCTCCTTGCAAAAATCATGAAAAACATCTCCTTTTTCATTAGCGCGGGAAGACAGTTCAGCACTCGCACCAATGGGGGAAATCCTGCAAAGAGGTCGTGCCACCTGGCGCTCTGTCCCAGAGCATTGGTCACGCCAGCCAATTTAAGGAGTGTTTTTTAAATAAAGATGGTGGAAGTTGAGTTTCAATAAACTTAGAAACCATTGCCTATCTTGAGTTGGGAGGTTTGGCTGCGGGAGTTCTATGGAAGGGAAGTGGTTTTGCCACCTCCCATGGAACCTTCCTTGGTGATAGGGCCAATCCCACGATAATAGGGATCCCAACTCCCTCCTTCCCCATCTATAAAAGCCTGCTCAATTCCATGGCAAGCTAGTCTTGAAGTGCCTAAGCTTTGAATCTCCAAATTCCCAAGAGCCTTTGTGCTATAAGAGCCCTCTTCCTTCCCTTAAGGCCGACTCAAGTAAGGAGACCATCGTCGAGAGACTCAGGAGAGGGTTGCCCTTTCCCTGGCGAGCTTTGCGAGACGTGAACGATTGGAGACCCATCCGAAGGAGACCACGACGTCAGAACATTGGTTGTAATCTTTCTTCGATTGTTATTTAATGAATGATTACGATTATGGTTCCACTCTGTTTTCCATTATGTTAATATGAGTAATATCCTTTCTGACTGATATTTAGTTACGTATGCTGGATTTTATGCTTGTATCTGTTTGTTTCTTGCATGTGCATGTGTCCATCCGCGGAGATCGTGGGAGGATCGTGATCTGCCGAGGCTTTGGAACGGGAACGATTTCTTCTTCAGATCATAGCATTGGATTCCAGGTAGGCTTCCATCTTTAGTCTTTTCATTCGTAACTAGGAAGTTGCGTCGTAACATTTTTGATTGTTGCTAGACCCCTGCTGGGCTAGTAGGGATCGCCTCTGTCCGCAGAGGGGATTTATCTCCTCAACAACAGTGAACAATACATATTAGTTAAACTTACATATAGTTCAAAAATAATATTTTTTATAAAGAATTTACAAAGAACTTTCTTTTTTTTTCTTTTCTTGATGTGTTATCAGTATTTTTGTTACTTGATCTCTTGCCAATCATTTCTTTATCAATCTGAAACCTGTACCATATCATTCATTAATATATTTATAAATAAATGGTCAAATTTTCAGGTAAAAAATAAATCTCAAGAAACCGATGCGCCTTTCATGATGTACACACAGACGTGGGTGCATGGGGGTATTAGAAACGCACTGCAAAAACAGTATAATAGACTATACAGTGCGTGGAGCTATTAGTAACGCATTGCACAAACAAAGGTAATGTACCCACGGTGCCATGCCCTATTTTAGATATGGTAACAACGATTTAAAAAATGTTTTCAATTTTTTATTACATGATTGCATGTGCGCCGTATAATACAACGCACCTGGCACTAGGTTACGCAGGGCACACCGTTAAAAAAATCTATTTTTTCCAAAAATTCACGCAAGGGCCGAATGGATTGGGATCCGACTATGCAAGTCATCTCGTGAGTTGGATGTCAATCTAAAATGAAAATCCCTAATTCTGAAATCACAGAAACAGGGAGAAGAAAGGGCAGAAACAAAAAAAATGAAGGGTTTAGGGTAAAAATGGATAAAACTACAAAAAAAAAGTAAAAAATCTACAGAAAAAAATAAAAAAAATAATCAAATTCAATCACCAGAGGTTTGGTTTCTGATTGTCTGAATATTTATGTTCGAACGTATTTCGCTGCTCCACAATGCTCTTGTGCTCTCTCACTCTAGGTATGTATTATGCAAATCTATGGCTGAAACTTTTAGCAAAAATAGTGAAATAATGAAAGTGTTTAGTATTTAAAGAATTATTTTATGAAATTAGATTTTCCAAAATATTTTGCCACCCATTTTTCAATTTGTCGCTTTTTTTCACTTAAAGAAAATAGAATTGCACTTTTTTTATTTGTGTTTATTCATCACCAGTCCTTCACTTAATAGCACCGCACTGATGCATCCATTTGTAACACCGACACTGGTGCACAGTAACTAAAAATGCACCGGTGCGGTTATATGTACAGTAGCACCGATTTTCGGTTAAAGCACCGAAATTACTTTTAGGTGTGTACACCGAAATTTAGTGAACTCCAACCATAGAAATTGAGAATTAAAATTTAATTTATGCTTGAGAATTAGAATTAGAATTAGAATGAGAATTGGATAAATTCTTGATGGAAATAACTATTCTTCTAATGCATTTTGTTTATTGCAGGAGGTCCCCACTGATTATGTGGAGAGAATGCAATGTGGGGCATGTGAAGATGCAATACTACAGGGCCCAAGTGGGAAATTGTGGCATGTGAACCTGTGCTATGCTAAGACGTGGGCAATTTTCACAAATGGTTGGGAAAGTTTTGTTTCTGAGCAGTTTATTGAAGTTGGAGATATTTTACTTTTTAGACATGTTGGAAATGTACATTTTTCTGTGAAAATCTTTGGGTCATTTCTTTTCAAAACTACACCTCTTCTTCTTTAAGAAAAACAAACTTGAACCTTTCTATAACCTGCAACAAGAAAATGTGCCCCATGATCTTCTTGCTCGTTTGTAAGTTCCTCCTCCATCTTGTCATCCAATTTCCTCTTTTCTCCTTTGTGCTTTCTATCTTGATCTTAACAAAATTTATACAATCTCTGTTTTACGAGAAACTAACCTTGAATTTTCTGGTAGCAATGACAACGAGTCATTCATTATGCATTTGTTAGCAGAAGAAGACCGATTTTCGACTAGACGATGTAGTTATTACATGTGGAGGCAATGGTTTCCCATAGAAAATGAGTATAGGGTTGAGCAGAGGAAAGACATTGCAAAATGGGCTATTAAATTAGCTTATCCAATGGAAAACCGATTTGCAGGTGGAAATATGGTAGCTGCAGGTATCTATGCTTTTCTTCCCACAGAAATGGTCACTGGATTTCCATTTATAATACAAGCATAATTTTTATTGGTTTCATCCATAGGACCACAGCTCAGACAAGTTAGAGATGCCATTTAGGTTCAATTAAAAGCCGAATATGTGATTTTATGCGACGTCAGCTTTGCCGGTAAAAGTTTATGTAAGCCAGCCAACTGCTTTTAAATGCATTCTGGAGAAACTTTTCCTTCATGGGACCTACCAGCCTGATCAACAACGTCAATTGATCTTTCTCTGTTGTCCTTAAGGGAATGAGAACCATTCCCTTCATGGTGCCTCTTAGCTTTAATGACTACCTCGATTGATCTTTCTCTACTGTCCAATCTTTCTCTGCTATCAACTCTTCTCTCCCTTTCTCCATCATGGGACCTCTTAACCCTATCGCCGGCCTCAACTGAATGCTCTCTGCCGGTCTCAACCTGTACTCATTCTCTCCTTTTGTACTATGTCAAGCTCTATAGCCGTCTGCATACCTAAAAGCGTCTTTGCTCGTCTTTATGATTGAATCACTCATTTTCTCTGCTATAAACTTCTCAGCCGAAATTTGAACTCTCATCTTTTCAAACCCTCATCTCCTCAGAAAAATTCTTGCCTACGATTCAAACCCTCCGCTGCTCCAATACTACACTTTACAGAATAACCCTGTTCTAGTGCACAGGGTTTTATAGGTGCATCAGTGCGGTTTCGTAAGATCGAGGTTTATGTTTTGGTGCGGTCTTGTATGATGCATCAGTACGGAAGAGTTGTAAAGCACCGGTGCGTCTTAGTACTAAGACGCATCGGTGAGTGTTATGATGATAAGCGCACCAGACTGTATAATTTTTTTTTTTTTTTTTGTATGTATGTATGTAAGATCGTAATAAAATAATGATAATTCTAAAGTACATGAATTTATTTGCATTATTTTCTAAAATTTATTATGTTGCAAAAATTCATATTATTCTAGATTTATTATTTTGCAATTATTTACAAATTTACAAATTTAAATATTTAAATAAAATCATTTCACATTAATACAATTAAAATTTTACAAATATTTTACATACAATTACAATTAGAATTATAATTACAATTACAATTTTACAATTTCACATACAATTACGATTAGAATTAGAATTTTAATTTTAATTTTACATACAATTACATTTACAATTACCATCATTTCACAGTAATATAATTAAAATTTTACAAATATTTTACATACAATTAGAATTAGAATTAGAATTACATTTACAATTACAATTGCAATTTTACAAATATTTTACATACAATTACAATTAAAGTGAATTACAATTACAATTTTAATTTTACATACAATTACATTTACAATTAATATTTTACAATTATCATCATTTCACAGTAATACAATTAAAATTTTACAAATATTTTACATACGATTAGAAATAGAATTATAATTACATTTACAAATACAATTACAATTTTACAAATATTTTACATACAGTTAAAATTAAAATTACGAATACAATTACAATTTTAGAATTTTACATACAATTAGAATTAGAATTACAATTTTACAATTTGTCATATATACAATTACAATTAAAATTACAATTACAATCTTTTCACAATAAATTAAATATTACTATTACAATTACAATTAAAATTTTACATTAAATGTTTTACATATAATTACAATTAAAATTAAAATTACAAATACAAATACAAGTGTACAATTTAAATTTAAATTTCAATTACAATCACGACATAATATTTAATAAATATCATGGTCATTTAATATTAAATTAATTAATAAACATCATGATCATGACAACCATCGTACAAACATCATATTCGACTGAAAAACACATTCAAATTCGCTAACATCAATGTGATCATGATCATCTAACAAAACACAATTAGCAATGTATAATATCATCACAACACAAACATCAAATATATATCTCATGTCAAATAACTCATGCTATCACATATACATCTATCAGCTGCAAGCTACATATTAAATGAACATATCTAACATGACCTAACAATATTCACATCATGATGATCACCAACATGTAAATTAAATACAACTACAACATGAACATAAAATACATCACCTATATATATATATATATATATATATATATATATATATATATATATATATATATAATCGAATAATGTTAAAAATATACAACCTAATATAAAATGTCGTGGACTCAATGAGGTACAACATTAATAGCAAGATTAGTCGAGGCCTATTCACTAATGGTGCAACACGGCCGATGGTCCACCGTCATGTGATCGTGAGTACCGATGGATGTCAGCAGTTGTTTGATCGGATGCCGATGGTCTGCAAATTTCTCATCTCCATGATGACTGGTGCTAGATGCTAGTGGAGGATCATGTTCATCTAGCGCAACGCGAGGTGAATGATCATGAGATGATGAGTCGCTGCTCGTGGACTGTCCATCATGTGATGTGTCTCGTCGACCACGCCTATAACGTGCAATAGTCCTCCTCAACCGCATAACCATTGTCGTAGCTCCTACAACATGCTGCATCATGTTGTACATGTCATGCGGCATGCCTCTCCACATTTGTAATAGCCTATCACCGGCTTGTATGTCTCTGTAATGAGTGGGCCCGATGCCCGCCTCAACAATCAATGCACTGAGTTGGTTGTCCAACTCCATCCTGTATCTAGTATCAAGTCGACCGTGCCTAGCAAAAGGCGGTACCAGTGCACCAGCAGGAGCATGTCTCTCTGCACCGACCTCCTGATGATTCTCGACATCTAGCATCCCTTGAACATCATCAGGATCCACACCTGGATCATGTGGTGGTGCCTGCATCTCCTCGCCATCAAAAGAGCCAATGTCTGCAAAATATATACAAGTACACAACAATAATTAGACAATTTCATTACACAATTTAATAAAAAAAAGTTAAAGAACATGTTAGAATAAATTTAAATAAAATAGTAATATTACCTCTATCATCTAGCGGCTTATCATCTGTGAAGAGGATGTTGGCACACTCTTGCCAATCCAATCCAGCATAAGGACATGGGACCATAATGAAGGGATGCAGCTCGTCAACACTGGCTAGCAAGTCCAGTGCATCATGCGATATCCTGGTTGGAAACATAGTATCGCCCCTCTTGGGCATCATGCCCTCACATGTGCATCTGTGCCTCCAAAATAGGCCTACGAGGCTGTCGAACAAAAGTAGGCCTCATCTTTGGAAACCTCTAAAAAAATAAACAAAAAATCTCTGATGCAAAAGGTAAGTTGACCCTCCCTTGTGCATGAGAACAACATCTATCTACAGCTGTACAGAACTGCGGCAAAAAAATGTCAGACCACTTGACAAGTTGTGGCTCCTGTACTAAAGAATCAACATAATATAGAAGCGAGCAACTAATGCGTTTCCCATCACTGGTGTTGTGTGAAATGGTCAAAATGAGAAGTGAGGCACTGCACCTCCTCACTACCAAATGCACCAATACGTAACTGACTTCCAACGACCTGAAAATATGTAGGAGACAGTACTGATGCTCCAATGTATCTCTAGGAGTAAACTAACTGAATCCCTGCTACACAACCAGCTGGAACCTCTGGGAACGAGGGAAAATCCACCCCTCTCCTCGATAGCCCTGTAATGAAATATATATCCTCTTCAATGGGTGTATACCACTGGTTAGGACCAACCTGGAAAGCCTGTTGGTGGGAATTCCACCTACGAATAAGATGTCTCAAAAAAACACTATGGGACTTTAGGGAATTAGCCTCCTCGTAGAACTTGAGGATGCCTACCTGCCTTAGGAGCCCCTGGGTAGCTGCTATAATAGGGCAAGGGTACGCATCTCTCTCGCTCTCTCGTGCCTCCCATAGGCAAACCATGTCATACTACTCCGCCTGTTGTTGTCGTTGTTCCCCCTCTTCTCTTTGAATCATTGACATATTAAATAATTTTTTTTAATTAAATGAGACATGTATTTAGGAATATACATATATAATTTTTTTTGGAAAAAAAAAATCAGACTAGTCAGTGCGCCACAAAAAACAGTCATGCACTAGTTCCGGTGCGTTGTTTATTTGTTGCGCACAGGGGGCGATGCCCCAGATGACACTAAACGCACCATATGAGGTGCACCTAAAATTTTTTCAAGCACTGTTGACTATGTATGGGGTCAGAAGAGCGGTGCACTGACTAAAATAGATGCCCCGGCGCGTATAGTTGTGTCAGCGCACCGACTTCTTGACTAATTACATATTTAACGGTGTGGTCTTTTATTAGGCCGCCTAGTTGACCCTATCGAAATGCCGAATGCGGTGCACTGACAAACACTGGGGCAGATATTTCCATCAATGCACTGCATTGCTATTCCACATGGTCAATGGTGTGGCCGGCTAAATGACCGCACCACACTTTTTTAAATTTTAAAATAATGTGGTGTGCCTTTCAGTACCGCCCCAGAAATGGTGCAAATACTGTTAGCACTTGTTGCGGTGCGGCCTGTAAATTTTACAAGCAACATCGTTTACTAGTGAAAGTCGAACAGCTCGTGCGCACTACGCGAAATTTTTTTTTTTCTTCATTTAAATGGTTAATTTTAAGGTTATTTGAAATTCTAATCCGCCAAAAAGTTTAATTATGGAAAAACAAGAAAAATACCTGTACATTTCGCCGTCGAGGAGGCATATTAGCTATAGAATTTGCAAAAGAAAATTTTCCCACCGTTTTGAAAAATGCAAGCTAGATATTGGTGGGCAATGCACAGTAGTAGTGCGTGCAATGGGTGCAATGGGAGCACCAATGTCAAGGCGGCTCAGACAAGGATAAATTTCACTGGTGCTTTAGAGCTCTGGAGCACTGAGAAAAGTGAAAAATGTGGTTTTTTTGTCGTAATTATTTATTTTTATTTAACCCTGTTTCGGTGCGCGGGGTTTTATAGGCGCACTGGTGCTGCTTCTTACGAACGCATCGGTCGGTTTCTGTTTTGGCGTGATGCTTTATGATGCACCAGTGTGGTTTCTTAATACCGCACCGGGCGGTTTCTGTTTTGGAGCGGTGTTTTATGATGCACCGGCACAGATGAGTTGTGAAGCACCGGTGCTCTACAATAATACGACACACCAGGCAAGTATGTATGGAGCACACAGTGTCCGATTTGCCAATGTTTTGTACACACCAGTGCTTTCTCTTGTCGAGCACACCGGTGCTTGAGATCTCTGGATCACTGAGAAAAGTGAAAAATGTGGTTTTTTGGTCGTATTTTTTTTTTTATTTAACCCTGTTCCATTTAAGAATCCTATGTTTGAAATTATCCACCAACCATGTCCAGTCCGCCACCTTATAGCCACAAGGCTTCAATCTAAATCCCAAATAGGTGAAGCCTTCCATTACTTGCTTAGTTTGTACCCCCATAAACTCTGCAATGAAATTTATCTCATTCATATCACCATGCTCAAAAACCAGAAAAGACTTCCCTTTGTTGATGTGAATCCCAAAGGTAGCTCCGAAACATATGAGAATGTAATGGAGATAAAGCCAGTGATTCCTTAAAAACCTGCCAAATACAAGTAAATCATATACAAACAGAGAGTGAGTAATACAAATAGCGGGGGAGAAAGATAAGCCTGAGAACAACCCCACTTGATTTTCCATCTTCATTAAGTTGTTGAAACCATCCATAATGAGAATGAAGATGAGAGGTGACAAAGCACATCCTTGTCGGAGACCTCTCTCCGCCACAAAAAAATAGAAGGAAACCCATTGATTATGACAACGTACTTGACAGAGGAAATACATGCCATGGTCCATCTTATGTTGTCATTGAAATTCCCACCTTTAGAAGAATACGTTTGATAAAGGACCAATCCACACTGTCATATGCCTTATAAAGGTCAATCTTCATAATGAAAGCCTTAATTTTGTTCGCATGGATGGAATGTAGTGCTTCTTGCGCAGTTGCCACTGCGTCATGTATGGATTGCCCCTGTAAAAAACCATATTGTTCATCTGATACGAACCTCGACAATACCCCTTTGATCCTATTTGCAATGATTTTGGATGAGAGCTTGTAAATAACATTACATAAGGCGATCAACCTAAAATCAGAGAATGATTTGGGTGATGTTGATTTAGGAATTAGGGAAAAAAGGTGGAGTTCATATCGCCAGGGATGAAGCCCAATATTCGAGCTTGTTCAATGACTAGTGGCAACTCATCTGCCAGAAAATCATAAAAATGGATAAAAATTCTGCGGGTCCGCCATCCGGGCCTAGGCTCTTGTCATGAGCAAAGGATTTTAGAACAACTTATATCTCTTCTTTAGTGACTTATTTCCCCAAAACCTTGTTTGCATCCAAATCAACCATATGCGGCATTTGGTCAAGGACCCAGGTCTGGCTTCGATGATCAATATCCCGATCCACCGTATAGAACTCCGAGAAGTAATTATAAGCCTCCTTCCATATCTCTTCTGTAGAAACAATCTTGGAACCATTTGCCGATTCAATTTGCCAAATTGAATTAGCATTCTTACGTCCATTTTTTGTTTGATGGAAGAATCTAGTGTTCAAATCCCCCTCCTTAAGCCACTGGATTCTACTCTTAAGCTTTTAGGTCACCTCCTGTATCTTTAGAATTTCCAACTTGCGCTTCTCAAAACCATCCAGAATGCAATACACATGCATATCCGGGGTCACCGCTTTCATGCCTTCATAGATCTTTCCCACCTTGGCAGTTAACTCATTCAGTATGAGCCTTAATTTCTCCTTTTTCTTTATTTCCTATGATTTCGTGAGATTTTTTAACCTCCTGATCTTTTGTGCAAACTTTCTCCACCCATGGAATCCATCATATGAATCGTTTTTCCCCTAGAATTTTGAAACCAAATGGTTGAATTGAGGATCATCCAACCAAATTCTATTGAATTTAAATGGCAACCCAGTCCTATTCGGCTCTCTGCACCCATGTGACCTCATGTTTCCCAGAATGTGAAATAGAGACTAATTTACCATTTTCCTATCTAACCGCTTTCATTTGTACTCAACATCCAACCGTCTATTAGTCCATATCGAGACAAGTGGGGAAAGCCGAATATCCTGCATATGATAATCATTGAATATCCAGCCAATTTGATCAACCAATGAATCCAATCATGATTTATGTCCCCAAGACTCATTTGCAACCATAGTGGAATTGAAATCCCCAATTACAATTATATTACTAGCATTTAAAATTTCGGAAGAAGACATGCGCTCCCAAAAAGAGGCCTGATTGTAGCATGCCACATATAAATTGATTACATGAATCTTTTCAGAAAAACCTCTAAAAGAGTCAGATAGAAATATGCCACCACAAAATTTGAATGCCCGAAAATTTACCAGAGAAGGGTTCCATATGGCCAGCATGCCCCCAACCCTTCCAACAGAGTCAATACTTGCAGCATGCCAGCTCGGACGAATACTTAAAAGAATACCAATAGCTTTAGAACGAGAACATAGGGTTTCTTGAAAAAGAGCCACATAGGGTTGTATCTCAGAGACCATATCCCGAAGACGCAGGTGTTTTGAGAGGTCTCCCATACCCTTGATATTGAGGGAGATAATAGAATTCATTTGGACAGTTGTTCATGTCCGGCTTCTCTAAGTGCTCGAATATCATCAACAGAGAAAATAGGAACATCCTGAAAATTTTGCAAGTCGTCATGAAATAAAGATTAGTCTTGAGATGACCCCTAAAGTGTCTTGACCCTAATTTTGTTTTTTTTCTCACAGTGATATTAGAATCCGAAGCAGGAGATATGGAGGGGGGAAGGTCTGGCGGAGCCTTATAAAAACCGTTAATGCCGCCAAGTAAAGCTTCGGGTTACCTAGTAATGATTCAATGTCGCTTCCGACCATTTTTTTCGGAGAGTCTGGAAAACCATCAATCACGGGATCATGTGAAGAATGAAGCAAAGCCCATTCCAACAGAGGCATGGAAGGTGAGACAGTTGGCGGACCCACCAGGCTTGAGTTGATAGGAGGCACATCAAAATTTTTGGAAGGGCAAGAGTCAACAAATTTGTGGTTTGAAGGGCCGGTGTGTGATGGGTGAATGGGCTCAATAATGGAATGAAGGCTGACTTCTTCAAATCGAGGCCCCAATCCATGGTTAGATACATGAATGATGTGAGGTGAATGATTCCTATTGCTAAAGGCATCAGCAGAAGCAGACAAATCACTTTCGGAAGAGGGATGAAATGACTTACCTGAGGGACCACAACCATGTGAACAAGGAGACAACTTCCCTTTTCAAGAGCCATGAAAGCTTTTGATGTGGCATCCCATATTCCTGTGCCACATCGGACACCTATTCATTAAGTGCCCAGTATGATGGCAAATCAAACATTTGAACGACACACCCCAATAATCCACCCATTGTCTGTGCCTTTGTTGCCCTCAGATTAGGTGTACATCCCCCAGCAAACCACCCGCAAAGCTAACTTCCACAAGAAGCCAAGCAATACATTTATCATTTGTACCCAGTATTCGTGGATCAAGATGCTTTGTGCGGCCAATTGAGTTTCCAATAACATAAAGCGCCTTCAGGGTCCATAATTCAAGAGGTAGACCGGACAATTTTACCCACACCAGCTTGTTTTTCGACTCCTTGATGATTGGGTTAAAACAAAGATACCATGGCAAGAGCTGCATAAAGCTTCGATCCCTCATCCAAGTGTGCCGAAGAATTTTGTCACATTCATCCTCATGCATAAAGTGTATACTAAACCAATTATTCAACATCATACTAACCTTCGAGATATAACCCAGAATAGGACACCAGAATATCTTTACCCATTCAACCATATCTACTTCCCCCATATCAGAGAAGAGCCATCGACCAATAAGAGCATATTTCTGAAGGTTGGCCATTCGACCCTATAAATCTTCATATTCCAGAATAACTTGCTTAACCTCCTCAGCAGGTTTGTAACATGCTTTCATCGATCGTCCTTTGCCACCGGCATGGCCACGGAAACCATGTTTATGCACTCCACCCTATGACTCACTGTTTAGCTTCTCAAACCTTCCAAAAATATTGCTATGTGGCTGGTCAAAGGACTGTGAAATCAGTCGCTCGTCCAAGCCCAAATCTTTCATACGTACCTTCTCAGCCTCCAGCGTGGCAGCTATGAGTGCTTCGTGAGTAGATGTATCAGATGAAAAGATACTTGCTTCAATAACATGTAAAAATAAACCTTGGTAGAATATATTAAAATTATCCACGTCCAAAGCCACCCTTTCGAGTCATGACCTTGTTAAAAAGATGAGACTACCTATAAAGGTATGTGGCCATCCTTAAAGGAAGAAGTCGATAAGTAGGGAAATGCTCAGAAGAACATCGGAAAGGTCCCACCCACTCACTAGCGAGTGTAGAAAAGCATGCGTCCCCACCCACCCTATTAAAAACCATCAGCTCGAGTAGAAAACCAAATATGGCGTATGCAAAATAATTGTCAGAGCATCATAAGTTTCCTTAAAGAGAGACCGCCATCTTGTCCGAAAACAACCTCGATTGCATGATCCCGTGTCAAGATAAGCCTCGACAATGTACCAAATGACAGAGAATTCATAAACTATTCTACCTCCAAGAACTACAAATGGGAAGGATGACGCCTCGATGACCGATGAAAAAATTATTTAGTCAAAGATCTCAGGTACAATGAGATTGCGACAGGAACATAAAATTTTGAAACATTCCCACACACTGGATTCAAAACTCGCAGCCATCTCGACCCACATGCAGCGCATAGCTCGAACTAACAGTAGTGCAGCCATAATTTTATGAGACTTCAAACTAGGAGCCCTCACTTCGAAGAAAGTCACACAACTTTCCAGGACTTCAAGTTCCCCTACAGGCAGGTAGGACTATATAGACTAACGATTGGAATTTCCCTCAGATCTTCAATGAGTCCAAAATCTTGCCAGGACCACTCACGACTTTCACAAAACCAGACATCCCTCGCATCCTTTTCTTCGAGACACCTTTCCCCATCAGTCGGCTTTTTGTTTTGTTTTGTTTCGTCACCGTGTGTACGTAAACAAATTAATGAAAAGTTGAGTTTATTTAAAATGAGAAACATATCTTTCTCAAAACCATTTTTGCTTATTATTTTTTCATTATTCAATAGAAACCATTTTCTTATTATTTTTCGATATTCAATAGAAAAGTTGAGTTGGTTTAAAAATGGTAAATATGATTGAATTAATTAATTATGTATTTTAAAAAAATCTCGGGGAAAATTGAATTGGTTCACAATGTACTTCCATATATTTTTATAAAAACGAAATGCTAATTTCGCACGAGAATGAAAAGAATTGATTCACATAAAAGTGAGGGATAGTTTGGATATATTTTAAAAGAAAATTAGAAATGATGTTCAATCATTTCTTTTTATTTCCGTGTAAAATAAAATTAAGGTCCCGGCATATTGTCATGGTATAGTCTATGCATTAGAGACACACCCACATTGTTTAAAGTGAGGTCGTTTAAGGGTTAAGATAATATAGTATAACAAGAATAAATTTCAGATATTATATTTTGGAATTAACTATGTTAAGTAATTTATTTATTTATGATTATTTTTATGAGAGTAGCTTTAATTTATTAATTTCTCATGATTTTTGAATAGTTTATTTAGCATTTATAACATTGGGTGTGATGTCTATACAGGGAGAAAAGTGGAAACCTCTCAATACTTAACCACAAATGTTTTGTTGTCATTATGTTTTTGTCAATTTATTTGTTTTTGTTTTATTTGATGTGGTTGATAAGAATTTTTGTAAATCCAGATTATAATTGTTAAACTTCAAAATTTTAGATATTTTAGATTTTTTTTATTTTTGATTGTGTTGAATCCATTTCCATTATCAAAAACATAATTCAAATATCAGTACTACAAAATATTTTGATTTTTTTTTAATATGATTCTAATCACTTTTAACAAGACAATTTTACAGCCTCGATAAACCACTCCATAAATAACGATAAACCACTCCATAAATAATCCATTAAGCACTTAATCTGACTTGGATGTTATTTTATGTTCTTGCTTAAGATTCATAGTCGTGATGAAGCAACATATTCATTCTAGGCCAATGTATCCAGTGCAATTATAAATACATACTATGCAAAGAAAAATAATATATATTATTGTTGTTATTGTTAAATATTAAATTTGAAAAAATTATAAAAAATATATTGGATTATTGTTTTTGGAGTAACAATGTGTTTTTCTTGTGAAACGTACAACTTTTGGGATAACACTTCACCCATTATTAAGAATAGAAAGTTGAGTTCAATGATGAAAAGAAAGACCAATGATAAGTTATGTAATTTGAGGGTAGACTTTGAGAATAGGAAGGAATCAATGAGTGAATTAAGAAGAGTCAATAGAAAAAAATTCTAGAAAAAATCTAAAAAGGAAAAAAAATAATAATAATTTAATAAGTATAATATTATTAATCATAATGTTATATTATAATATATAATTTAAAGAATAAGAGACAAATTAATGCACTATAATGAGATGAAATAATATAATTGATAATGGATAAACAAATTATAAATTATAAATCACTAAAAAATAAATTTAAAGGATGTGAGAAAGCAGGGATAGCTTAAAAATTTTAAATAAAAAGAGTGTTTAATTTAAAGATAAATATTAAAAATTTAATTAGAAAGAGGAGTTAATAATGATAATAAAAGAGGAAGAATAGCCAATAACAGATAAACATGACAAATGAGGAGGAAGAATAAAATTAAGAACCAAGGGAGAGGGGATAATAAATAATCAGAGAAAAAGGGGGATAAGAATTATTACAATCAAAGAAAAAAAGGGATAAGAATTATTTTAATCAGAGAAAAATGGAAACAAGGAGAAAGTGGGAGAGATCGAAACAAAGTTGGAGGGTAGGATAAGAAAGAGTAAAGAAGACTGGGACCTAGAGGGGAGAAGATGGATCACAGGTTTCCACAAATTGGTGAGCTTGTAAGTATTATCTCAGTTGAAGTTGTTGGTATTTTATTAATTTCAAGGGCTTCCCTAATTATTCTATTTGAGTAGAAGGGGTTAAGGGCCAAAACATTGGCCCTGTCAAAGAAAATTAAATGCTTGGAATTATAAGGGTGCTATGTGATAACAGATTTTGATGTGTGAATTTGGAAACTATCAAATATGTGCTCCTTGAGTATGGCTTTAAAGGACCTTTTGGTTTGGCCTATGTAAGCCTGTCCACAGAAGTAGGGGATTTGATAGATTCCTTCTCCAAGCATATGTTAGCTTTGTCTTTGGAAGATTTGGAGAGCTGGCTAAGGTTTTTATGAGATTGAATAAGGTTTCAATATTCTTTTTGAAATAATTTCAGATAAAAGGTTTGCAATTCCTTAAATGTAGGGGAGAAAAATTTTGGCAAGTAGTTGATCATTGGAATGAGATTTTGTTTTGGGTTGGAGGGTAGTGTGGAAGGCCTTATTGATCTGAGAAGATGAATAACCATTGGTCTCGATGTATTTTTTTATATGGGTCTTTTCCTTGTCAAAGGCTCAAGGATCATAGATACGAATGGAAAAAGTGATTAGGGTTTTTAGAAAAACATATTTCTGGGTAGGATGGTGGTGGGATTAGGCATGGAGATATTCATCAATGTGTGTCTTTTTCCTATAGAAATGGTGGATTAGAGATCCATCAAGAGGATGCAATATGAAAACATCAAGAAAGGGAAGGGCACGATTAGCTTCCAATTCCATAATGAATTGGATGCAAGGTGAAATTTAATTGAAGTGCATTATAAATGCATTAAGCATCGGAATGTCGTGGAGCCAGATTGTGAAAATATCATCTACAAAGCAAAACCAACGCTTGGGCTTCATGTGGTAACTTTCAAGGGAAATGGTTTCAAAATGTTCCACAAATGTATTGGCTAAAATGGGGGAAAGGGTTGATCCCATAACAGTGCCTTTATATTGGTCATAATAAACGCCTTTGTCACTAAAGAAGGTGGTGTTGGCCCCTAACCCCTTCTGCTCCACACAAATCAACAAGGAAGTCCTTGAAATTGAGAAGAATCCCAAAAACTTCAACCAAGACAATGGTTACCTGCTCAACAATTCGTGGAAACCCATGATCTATTTTCTCTCCTCTAGGTCCTAGTCTTCCTTAGTATTTCTCCTCCTACCCTCCAACATTGTTGGACTTTCTGTCCCTTTCTCCTTTTTTCCATTTATCTCTAATTAAAATAATTACTATCCCCTTTTTTCTTTGATTCTAAAAATTCTTATCCCCTTTTTTCTCTAAGTATAATTATTATTATCCTCTCCCTCTTAGTTCTTCATCTTATTTCCCCCTTCCTTGTCTTGTTTCAATTTTTATTAGTTACTCTCCCATTTTTATTATCAGTAATAACCCACTTTCTAATTAATTTTTTTAATATTTACTTTTATACTAAACTCATTTTTAATTAAAAATTTTAAATTATCCCCATTCTTATATCTTTTAAATTTACTATTTTTATAGTTAATAATTAATCATTTGTTTGTCAATCATCAATTATATTATTTATCTCAAACTTTTGAATGATATATTATAATTAAGGAGTTGTCTTTAGTGGGACTTTTTGGAGTTTCAGGTGCCGGAATCCGGTGAAAAAAATTGAGGTAAAATTTAACTGGTTTTTTTACTCTGTATATGGATTTAGCACACTCAAAAACCCCTAGGTCACTTCGATTGTGCAAGGTTAGCAATCAAACTTCTCTTTTCAATGAATTCTTGCCGAATTTTAGAGAAATTACATCGGAAAAAAACCACCGTAAAAGCCTTCAAAAAGTCGCACTAAAGACTACTCGTTATAATTAATAATATTATAATTATTAAGAGTATACTTATTTAATAATTATTTAATTTTTCATTTTTCACTTTCTCCTAAAAAAATTCACCGTGTTGACTCTCTTTAATTCACTTATCTATTCCGCCTCTTATATTCAAGATTTATCCACAAATTACTTTATTTATCACTTGTCTTTCTTTTCTTATACTTCAACTAGACTTTATGTCCTTGATGATGAGTAAAGTGTTCACCCAAACACACAATATTACTCTAAAGAAACATTGATCCAAAATTATGATTGACTATAATAATAAAAAAATCATACAAATTAATTAAATTATAACTTTATTTAAGTCATTATATATATATATATATAGTGTATACATAAATTTAATTCAATATAAAATATTTTTAACTTATAAATATAGCTTTGTTTTAAAATCAGAATAGTAATTTGATAATTCATAATTCATGTTTATATGATATTTTTGATAAAAAAAATCAATTTAATTAAAGATAAAGATATAATTATTTTTGATAAATTTTAAGTTTAATCTTTAAGCACTACACATACTACTAGTAAAAATGATGATGGTAATAGGTGAAACAAAAAGTTAGTCACACAAGCTGTTACAGAAATTGATTACTACTAAATTTAATTAATTTCAAGTGATTCAGCAAAAACATTAACTTAAATGACCAATTTGATGCAGACAAAATAAACTGAATAATAAGTGAC
>JAXQQM020081420.1:0-17833 GCA_034641835.2 Pinus albicaulis | reverse complement strand
GGCAAATTGGGAACATTACAGATAATTATGGGGTGTTTTTTTGTACCCCATAGATATCCCAACTTCTGTAGTCAGCTCCAGCTTCTTCCTGGCGTCCTTTGTCACATGAATGTAAAAAAATGAGCTAGAAAACTTCAAATGAGAAATATCAGGCTTCTTACCAATAAAAGCTTCTTCACTTCAGGTGTACTCATGCCAAGTATTCTATGAGGACAACGGTTTTGAACATAAACCGCAGTGTTGCATGCTTCTGCCCACAAGTGCATCGGTAGGCCTTGGTCATGCAACATCGTTTGTGCAGCACCCACGATCATTTTGTTCTTCCTCTCCTCGACCCCATTCTACTTTGGGTTATGAGGCACTATGAGTTCTCTTCGAATTCCTTATTTGCTACAAAAGTCATTGAATTCGCCCGAGATGTATTCACCACCATTATCGCTCCGTAGAGCTTTCAGTTTCTTCCCTAACTCCTTCTCCACCAATGCTTTGAACTCACATAACTTTGAGAAATTTTCTCTCTTCTTCTGCATGAAGAAGATCCAGCATCTACGAGAACAGTCCTAAACAAATATAACATAATACCCGTGTTTTACTGTTGAAGCAACCGAGAAAGGTCCACACACGTCTGTGTGAATTCTATCCAGGATCACCAAAGCATGGTTCTCCTTCTCATGAAAGGTGGTCTTCACAAAATTACCCATAGTACATCCCTTGCACTGATTGACTGTGCAAGAGTACCCTTGAGAAGTCCAGTAGAAATCTATTGCAAAATCTTCAAAGCGCCATGGTGAAGATGGCCCAATCTCCTGTGCCATAATTTTCCCTCATCTCAGCTCACCACTTCTTCAGATTTTCCCACCATTGTAGCACAGCCATCTACCTCCATCTTGTAGATATTCTTAGCTTGAATCCCTATCCTCTTGTTTTAACCCATTTTTTATGTCGCAGGAAAGATTTTCCATCGCTAAAAACAACGTCATAACTTTTGTCTTCCAACATTGCACCTGAGACCAAGTTCTTCTTCAGACTTGGAACATGCATAACATCCTTCAACAAGAATGGATTACTAGAATCCCTCTAAAAGTTAATGGTCCCAATGTCGGTTGCACTGTATCGACCATTGTCACCCATCTCTATATGCATCTGGAGGTCCTTCTCCTCCAAGTCACTAAACAACTCCTTGTCTCTCGTCATACGGAAAGGCGCACCACTATCAAGATACCACACTGATCCCATATAGCTTGAAGCCAAGCATGTGATCAAAGAGAAATCAAGTTGAAATTGTGAGGCTAAGGCCTCTCCAACTGCAGCTCCAGCAACCTCCTTGTTGTTCTTCTTTCTCAGGCAAGATAGTAGAGGTAAATCCCCTCTGTGGACAGAGGCGATCCCTACTAGCCTAGATCGGGTCTAGCAACAATTGTATCACGCTAAGGTGCAAGTTCCTAATTGCAATAAACCAAATGGCGAAGAAGGCTTACCTTGAATCCAACGATATCAGCCAGAGAAGATAACGCCTCATTTCCTCGTCTCCAGCCACATCACAATCCTCCCGCTTGCCGTGATCAAACACCACACAAGAAACACAAACAAGTGTAAAACCCAATATATGCACAAGAACTGTCCAGAGAAGACACAACTCATGATCATAATGAACAATATGAGTGGGAACCATAACCAATAGTCGCTTATCATTAATCAACACAAAGGAAAATACAACCCGGGCTCCGCACCGACCTTCCTTCGCGGGTCACAATGGGATATGTCTCAGAAAGCTCATCTGTGGGATGGGACAAGCCTCCCTTCGATCACACTTTCAGCACGATTTGGCTCTATGAGGACTATCAAGGCTCTTGCAAAGATTATTTAGTCTATGAAGGCTCTTGAAGACTCAACCATTCAGCCCCTTCATCAATGGAAGATGGCTATATTTATAGAGGAGAGGAGGAGGTTGGGATCCCTACAATAGTGGAAGGGAGGCCTTATCCCTTGGGAGGTTCCCCATAAGGTGGAAACAAGAGGCCAAAGGAGGAAGGCCATGGTTATTCAGGCGAAACCACTCCTAATGACTCATCCATGAAGTTGTTGTAATCGAAACTTTGCCTCTTTTTTAAAAAACTTTCCAAAAGAAGATTGGCGCGGGTGCTTAACTGGGACAGAGCTCCAATTGGCGCGAGCTTAGTGTTAATTTTCCCCCATTGGCGCGAGTACATAACGGGCTACCAGCGCCAAGGCAAAAACAAGTGTTTTTAGGGGTCTGCTCAGGAAATGATCAACAAAAGAAATGTTTTCCTCATGGAAAGGGATGCAATGATGGTATTTGCAAGGCATGACACTCATGAGATATAAACGACCCTCCACACAGCTGGGGACTGCAGGACGGTGACACCACTGTGTAACAAATTAAGTTAGTGGCGAAATGCCCATGTCTGTGACAATGAAAACAACTTCACCTTTGGACAAATCCCCCCGTTTCTTACCTTAGTCTGATTTTGAAGGAATTCTTTCCCCTTCCTCTCCCTTGAGTCGCGCCTAAAGTACACCTCCTCTTCATCTTCATTCTTCGATGAAGAGCCATCTCACCCTCCTTATCTCCTCCCCGCACAAGATTCCGATCATGCTGCTGTCCATGCTTTAGTCTATTAATGTAGTCTTCGTAGCTATGCCAACTCTTCGGAAGCCCAAGGAGAGCCAAGCTCACCAAGTAATATTCATCAACAAGAACCCCAAAATTTCCCATCTCATCCTTGCAGTGGACAAACTTCATGAGGTATTTTGGAATACTGTCGCCTTTCTCCATTTTTATTTTTCTGAGCTTGTCTTTAAGCGCCAACTTCCTTTGGTCACTTCTGCTTTGGAATAAGTATGTCAAAGCCTTCCACATTAAGAATGGAGTGGTTTTCCCGTGAAGGATGCACACAATATGGTCCTTACACCTTTCTCTATTTTTTGAAAAGGCCTGGCTTCACCTAGATCTCACAATTCATATCTCATCCACCTTAACCTCTCTTCCAGTTGACAATCCAGAGAGAATCTCTACGGCAATACCCACACTAGTTGTAAAATCAACTCAGCTGATAGGAGCCTCTTAAGAGCAAAATCTGTCCCTGAAAACCTTGTTATCTTAGAGGATTTACACTTTGATTTACATCATACAAAGAACATCTTTAGAAGTAGATCTCAAGGTGATTTAAACCAAACTGATCTTGACATTGCAGATTTGCAACATAGCTTTAGTAGAGAAGCCTCACCTTCCACTCCTCCTGATTCCCAGGTTCTTCACAACTTTAGCCTCTTTCATAATAAATCTGCTCAAAACCAGTTTGCTGGCCCAAGTGTTTCTTCCACTCCAATCCATACTACCACTGTTCAAAATAATCCATTTCATCCCACTTTCCCTCTTGTAAATACACCCTTCTTTCCAGCCATGGCAACATGGTATGCCCCATTAGTGTTACCACAACCTTTGCTTCCCTTACCAAATGAGTACCAATCCAAAATTCCTCATTTCACTGCAAAAGAGTCTACAACAGCTCAACATCGCGTAGATAGGATGGAAGATGCATTTGATTACGTGGAAATAGAGGAGGAAACCATTAAAATGAGGATCTTTGCCCAAAGTTTAGGAGGAGATGTAAAGAAATGGTTTAAAAAATTCCCTCCTAATAGCATCAATGATCTCCCTGCTTTGCATCAAACGTTCATCAACAAATGGGAACTAAAAAAGAACCCTCTCCAAATACTAGCAAATTATAGCAGCCTTAAAAGAAATCAAGGAGAGAGCGTTCACGACTATTCCACTAGGTTTAACAATGTTTACAATGCTCTTCCACCTCACATGAAACCTCCCCAAGGCATGGCCTTAGTAAGATAACCTGAAGGTTTTGATGTTGAAATGGCTTATCAGCTAAGAGAGAGAGATTACTTAACTCTAGAGGACATGCAGAAAGGAGCTATGAGTGTGGAAGCAAACATAATTGAGAAAAGAAATAGGTTGAGATCAGAGAAGTGGGTAACTTATAAAGATGACATTGCACCCTCAGCCTCAACTTCTGACACTAAAATTTATAACCTAGTGAAGGTAATGGAGAGGATGCCTGAAAAGATCAATTTGAATGATAGAGTGCCACCAAGAGAACCTCAAAACAACCAAAATAGAAATAGAAACCAAAATTATAGAAGAGAAAACAATCAAAACAAGAAAAAAGAAAATGACCAACAGATTAGACCTCCCTTCCAATAAAACTATGTAGATCAATATGAGGAAGATAGGGAGATTGAAAGGTTGGGAGAAGGTCATGTGAACTTGATTGGATCAGACAGTGGGGATGATGTTTTCCTCACTGAATAAGAACAAGGTTTCTTCTCCTCTAATCAAAATACAAACACCTATGAAGATTCTGATGATTATAGATTGGGGTTTGAAAATGCGATCATGGAGGTACACAAACAATATGATCTTAGGAGAAAAGGGAACGTAGACAATTCAAAAGATAAGAGCACTAGCACTGCTGCCAAGAAAAGCACAGAAAGTCAGCCTAAGAAGACAGCAGAGAAACCCAACATTTTGGCTAAGAAAACAGATTCAAACAAAGACAAAAGTAGCCAACCAAATGTTGAACAAAGCACCCCTAGCACTTCAGCTAGTGGTCATAACAAAACTGTCCCAATTACCAGTCCAAACAAGGTTCAACAAATCAAAATTGCTGAAAGGAATTCAGTTGCAAAGACGAATGTAAATATGACCAAATCAATTGTTCCTTTCAGCCTTGAGGGTGAGATTTCAAAGATAAAAATTACCATCCCTCTAGCTGAATTAGTAACCCAAGAAGTGTACAAAAACCAAGTTTTAAAAGCTTTGAACTTAGAAAGTGATACTGACACATTAAACTTGACAGATGAGAAGCCTGAGTTGTTGTTTGGTCCAAAAGTTGAAGGAAAATACCAAGAAGGAGTTGTCCCTCCCTTCTATGTTAGTTTGAACATACATTATAGAATTTTACACAATGCCATGTTAGACTCTGGAGCTTCACATAATCTAATGCCCAAGGTAGTAATGGAAAGCTTAGGCTTAGAAATTACTAAACCATACAAGGATTTGTATTCCTTTGACTCATTTAGAGTCAAATTCTTGGGTTTAATCAAATATTTATGTGTTAACTTGTCTCAAATCCCTGCTAAGAGTCTAGTGATGGACATAGTTGTAGCTGACATTACCCCTAAGTATGGTATGCTCTTATCAAGATCATGGGGAGCCAAAATTCAGGGAAGCCTTCAAATGGACATGTCTTATGCCACCATCCCATTTTTTAACCAAAGCAGAAGGTTATACAGGGAATCCCACATGAAATACATGGTGAGCAATATAGATAAACCAAATAACTCTCCAATATATTCTATTCAGTCAAGCTTAGATTCCTTCATCTTATACAATGAAGATGAAATCACTCAGGAAGAAAAGGAAAACCAAGAGCAAATAAATTCACTAGAACATTCAAACCTTCCCTCAAATCAAATTCAAAACATTGAAAATCAACAGCAACAAGAGAATGAAAATGAGGTTGATATACTTGGATAATAAAAATTGATGGATCTTGTAATAAAACTAGTGCAGGAGTAGGTGTATGGATTCATAATACAAATCAGAGCTTTTCATATAAACTGGATTTTCCGTGCACAAACAGTATCGCTGAATACGAAGCACTTCTCCTTGGCTTACAATTGCTTAAACAATTAGAAGCCCAAAGGATATCAATCTTAGGAGATTCCGAACTCATCATAAGACAAATCAAAGGAGAATACTCAGCTAGAAACCCAAGACTTAGAGAGTATCGAAACTGCACTAGATTTATTAAAAACCTTTGAAAAGTATGAACTCAGTTTCATTCCAAGAGCACAAAATCATTTAGCAAATGAACTTTCTTTCAATGCCAGCAACTGCCAAATACCTGAGATAAATGAACAGCTTAGTGTAAAGGTGAAACACAGGCCTGTAGTGCCTGATAATGAGGACCACTGGCAAGTGTTTGATTCTAACAAACACATAGATGATTTCCTAAAATCAGAAAACGATTTTGACATACCAACATCAGAAACCAGCCATAAAGAAAACTGTTTGTATATTGAACAAATCCCAGAAGTTGAAATGACATATTTTGCTGATATAAATCAATATGAGAATCCTTTTGAAGTAGAATTAATTGAATGCACAGACTAGAAACACTTGGAAGTTTTATAGTGCAAAAATGATACAATTCCAAGGGGTCTCACACCTTTAGAACACCTTTTTGATTTTAATGATGTAGCCAAAGAACCTAGAATGGAGCTTGTGGAAACAGATGTAGAAGAACACAACATAGGCAGCCTAGCAGAACCCAAGATGATTAAACTATCTAGCACTCTCCCAGCTCACATAAAATTGCAATACATAGAGTTATTCAAAGAGTTTAAAGATGTTTTTGCTTGGGGATACAAAGATCTGAAATCTTATGATACTAGCATCATTCAGCACAGTATTCCTTTGAAGGAAAATCAAAAGCCTTTTAAACAAAAACTAAGGAGAATAAACCCTGTTTTATTACCTTTAGTTAAGGTAGAAATTGAAAATATGCATGATGCTGGGATTATAGTACCCATTAGATATTCAGAATGGGTGTCAAACTTAGTTTCTGTTAGGAAGAAAACAGGGGAAATCAGGCTCTGTATTGACTTCAAAAATTTAAATAGAGCCTCCCTAGAGGACAACTATCCCTTACCCAAGATGGACCATATACTTCAAAGGGTATTTGGGTCAAAAAGAATATCACTATTGGATGGGTTCTCGGGTTACAACCAGGTGTTAGTGCTCCCAAGTGATCAACTCAAAACTGCTTTTACTACACCTTGGGGTACCTTTATGTATGTCAAAATGCCATTCGGTTTGATGAATGCAGGGGCCACCTTCCAAGGGGCCATGGAAATAGCCTTCTCTGAAGATATTGGCTATTTTATAATCATTTACCTTGATGACATAACCGTTTTCTAAAAAACTGATGAAGAACATTTGATTCACTTGAGAAAAGTTTTTGAGAAGTGTAGGAAATTTGGCTTATCTTTGAATCCCAAGAAGACACTCTTTGGTCTCCAAGAAGGTAAACTTCTTGGTCATATAATTTCAAAAGAGGGAATAAAAATAGACCCTAAAAGGATAGATGGCATATTGCAAATCAACCATCCAAGAAGCCTCAGAGAATTATAATCTTTCATTGGAAAGATTAATTTTTTGAGGAGGTTTATCCCCAACCTTGCTGAGCTATTAAAAAACATTAAAAACATGCTTAGGAAAGAGGTAGGTGTGAAATGGACTTTACAAGCTAAACAATCATTCAAACAAGTTAAACAAGCTCTCACTCAAACACCAATCTTGATTAGTCCAAATTTCACCAAAGACTTTTATATCTTTTCTTTTGCATTTGAGCATACAATAGCTGCAGTATTACTTCAAAATAATGACTTGGGGCAAGAACAACCAATATACTTCTTTAGTAGGGCCTTAAGAGATGCTCCTCTCAAATATAACATCATGGAGAAGCAAGCCTTAGCATTAGTGAATGCATTAAAATACTTTAGAGTCTATATTTTACACTCTCACATAATTGCTTTTGTTCCACATACTGTTGTTAAGGAAAGTCTAAGTCAAGACCCTGATGGTAAAAGGGGAAAATGGATTGCAACTATTCTTGAATATGACTTAGAAATCAGGCCCACCAAACTAGTCAAAGGGCAAGGATTAGCAAAACTTATGGCTGAGCCTAACTTCCAAGCACTAGATATGAACATGGTAGATGTGTTGGAATAAATAGAAGAATATACTGCTCCTTTCATTGAAGAAACATTCCTGAATTCTCCTTGGTATGCTGACATTATTTATGTGCTTTTATATTTGAATGCCCCCCCTTATTTGTCTAAAACTAAAGCTATTTTTTTAAATAGAAAGCTTTAAGTTATTGCATCTTAGATGGGGTATTGTATTGGAAAAATGTTGTTGGAATTTTGCTTAAATGTTTACTTGAAGATGATGCAGGAAAAATCATGCATGAGCTGCATGAAGGAGAATGTGGAGGACACCTCTACTGGAAGACCACAACAAACAAAATTCTTAGATCTGGTCACTATTGGCCCACCCTTTTCCCAGACACTCAAAACTTAGTCATGTCTTGCCATAAGTGTCAAATTTTTGATGGCAAAAGAAAACTCCTTCCCTTACCTTTACATCCTATCAATGTTGAGACACCCTTTCAACAATGGGGCTTGGAATTCATTGGGGAAATTCACCCATCTTCATCAGCCCAACATAATTGGATCCTCACTGCCACTGACTAATTGGATCCTCTGTCATTATCAAGTTCCTTGAAACAAATATCCTATCCAGATTTGGTTGTCCTAGAAAAATCATAACAGATAATGCCGCTGCTTTCAAATCTAAAACAATGGTTGATTTCTGTTACAAATACCACATTACCTTGGGCCATTATACTTCCTACTATCCCCAAGGAAATGGATTGGCTAAATCCTCCAACAAAAGTCTCATCAATATCATCAAAAATTTGTTGGAGCAGAATCAGAAATCATGGCACAATAAGTTGGTTCATGTCTTATGGGCTGATAGATTAACTACAAAGAAATCAATAAATGTGTCCCCCTATCAGATTGTTTATGGCATGGATGCAGTATTTCCAACCTCATTAGGAGTTCCAGTCATGAAACTCCTTCAAGAACTGCAGATTGAAGAGAATGACATGCAGAGAAGAATCAACCAAACAATTCATTAACAGCAAACTAGAGAATAAGTCTATGAAATAACACAGTTAGTCCAAGAAAATATCAAGAAACTCTTTGATAAAAGGACCAAGGAAAACAATCTCCAAGTTGGAAATGTTGTCCTTAAGTGGGATTCAAGAAGGGAAGAGAAGGGAAAACATGGCAAGTTTGAGAACTTGTGGAAAGGACCCTATATTATTCATGCTGAGAGGGGTCACAATGCATTTTTCCTGAAATAATTGAATGGAGAAGATTTATATGGAGGTCCTGTCAATGGCAGGATGCTAAAGCATTACTTCTACCAAGAGTCATGAGTTTCAAATCATTTTATGTTTTCCATTGTAAATATCATTGTTTAAACATTGCATTCAAAGTTAGAAAAATAAAAAATACAAAAACAATAGAAAGAGAAAAGAGGGCAGATTGTAAAACAAGAAAGGTATAGCCCCATACCAAAAAAGAGAAACAAAATCTGAAAGTTTGCAAGCTCAAATTCCACTCCTAAAAACACACTTCTAGTTAGTCATACATTTTAATCATGACTAATTAGCTTTTCAATTTACTGTTGATAGGATAGAGAATTAGATCAGCCAAACAACATAATCTTGGCTTATCAGTAAAGTAGATTAGGTTAGAAGAAAGAAGGTTCTAACATGCTCAAATCCTGAACCTTTGATATTGAAAGATACTTGGTTCTAATATACTCAAAACTTGAACCAAAAATAAAGACATAATCAAAAACAAATTAAAACAAGAATAAAGATAGTGGAAGGATGTTGAGAGTGTTGACTTCTCAAGGGATTCATAACATTTAAATATAATATCTTTTCGAACACATAGAACCGACAATTATTAATCGTAGTTCATCATTATCTCAAGGATTAACTATAAAGGTAGTTCTAAACGCGTCGGTTTTACAAGAGGAGCAGGATTTCCTGTAAATGATTTATATTTAAAATAGTGGTGTTTTTAATTTTCGTATCTTACTCTCTTATTTTGTTTCAATTTTACAAATAATAATCTATGTGCAACTTTTTATGCCATAGATCACACCGAGTCAAACAACAAATTTTAGACTCTCATTTGATTTTTTAAATTTTTTTCTTAGAAATTAGAGAGAATAAAAAGTCCGCGTACGCCTAATCCCGCGCATAAAGAGTTGTAAGAGAACTGAACTCAACTCGTTAGAAATTGAGTCGTGAGAAGATTAGATTTAGATTAGTTTTTGTTTTTCAAAAAGAATAAAATGTTGTTGAAGAGAGTTTGACAGTCTAAATGCACTCTGAAAAGAAGAAGAAAATGTTAGGATCATTAGGACTGGGTAGGTAGAATTTGAGCTGGATGCATCCATTGTTCAACACAGCAGAGATCATCAAAGAGAAAGATTTTCCCAATGGATTGAGGCACTAGTTTAATGAAAGCCAGAGATTTGGTGTACTCTAGGTTCTAGGGACACACTAAAGGGGATGACAGAATTAGTTGCTTTCTCATGGAGCCACTCACTGATAAAAAATTTTATACCAAAAAGTGGCTAATTTTGTTCTTCAAAACTTCAAGAGATATTTCTCTTTCAAAACCTATCATCTTTGAAGTTTTATGAATATAACTAACCTTTTAGTTAATCTTCACTGCTGTTTCCCTCATAAACCTGAAAAATCCGTTGTTTTCTTGAAGAAAAAGACTGCTGAAAAACCCCATTTTCATCGTTTTGTACCCCTTCTTTCCTCCACAAAAATCCCCTCCATAAAGCCTCATTTACCCTTCAAAATTCACTCCAACACCCTTTTAAACCATTTGGTCCCCTTTCATTTGGTTTAAAATTTCCTTTTTCCCCTATCGGAACCCTTTGATTGGCTTAAAAGCCCTGTTTTTTAGCTTAAAAACACTCTTTTCTGCATATATAGAAATTTAGCCCCCGAGGCTTAACTCCTATAAACCTCCGCTTCATAAGACCCTAGCCCAGCAGTCGGGCGCTTAAAGGACTTAAAAACCTTTTCATAAACCTTACTTTCCTTTGTATTTCCAAAAAATCTGACTTTCCTTCGTTATTTCATAAAACCCGACGAAGTGATTCGGAGCAAATCCTGACTGTCGATCTAAAAACCAATCAACGATCATCGGCCAATCGCATCGCAAATATTCATCTTACCCTTTGTAATTTCCCTTCCGTCGATGTGATCTTGCGATCATTTCTCCACTGTTGATCTGATCCATCATGCCCAGATCCAACGGTCCATATCGCTTTCCTTTTCCAAGCCCGTCTTCCGCCTTTGGCCTTCATGATTAAATCTCCACCATCGATCTAGCTTTAATATCGATGGCTATCGCTCCATCGCAAATCGGCAAGTCACAATTCCTTTTTGTTCATTCCATTTTCTATCCTCCGTTTGCGATCCTGCGATTAAATCTCAGCCGATGAAATCCATAAGAACCAACAACTAATATTTATTCGCGCTCCACCCATAGCCTTCGACATCGCGCCCGCCGATTAAATCTTGATTGTTGATCTCTCACCTACATCCGACGGCCAGTGCTTAATCGCGCATCGCAAAATCAAACAGCCCGGTGTTTCAGCCTTTTCCCATTTTTTCAATGCGATCCAATCTCCACTGTTGATCATTCTTTGATCCAACGACCCACATTCACCCTCTTTCTACCCTTATATAAAATAGTGGGCCCTCTCTTCTTTGTGTTTCTCCGCCTTTTTCCTTTGAAAACCTTACCATTCCTTTATATCCTTGTTTCCGACAGAAGGTTCTAAAAGTAAATCCTGACCGTCGATCTTCAGAGATCTAAGGTCATCAGGCTTGATTTTTCCTCCCTTTTACATTTATTTCATTACCACCCCTTTTTTCAATTATAACATTTATCAAAGAAATTCAATGGTTGGATAGCCTTTTAGCCCTCCATTGCGCACCAATATTGCTGACGTCACTTGGTCCCCACCTATTCTTTATCCCGCAGCTCTTCATATATCACGCTCTACCTGCACCGTTGGATCTGGATCATCCCATCCAACGGCCTATAATCCATATCGCGTAATTGTTGAGCCCATCCCACAATGCACAACTTTTACGCGATATAGGTGGTTTTAGAAATCCACGCGTCGAACGCAAACCTATATCGCGTTCCAAAAGCTAAAACCACATTATCGCCTCAGAGCCGCGCGAAAACCGCTGCCAGTCTTCTGCCAAACCACTTTCCTCCACAATGTTATTTTTTCTTTTAATCCTGGCCGTTGATTATCCTAATCTAACGACTTATATTATAATGCGACCCCTTCGCTTGACCCCCACCTTTGCTCCCAAAGCTTTCCATTAAGTAATCTCCGCCATCGATCTCTAAGATCTAACGGCCCAGACTTAATCAGATTATCATTTTAATCCGATCGCCTCCCCATCAACCCCAACAAGCAATCCTGACCGTTGGTTGCTTTCATCCAACGGCTATGATATATTCCCACACCCAGAGCAGCCTAAACCCATCCTTCACGGATTTTCTTAACTTTTCTCATTTTGTGCAGGTTCTCAAGGTTTCTCCATAGTTTTAAAAGAAATCAAAGGTCGGGGATGACGATCCCCCATGCCACTATCAATGAAGCACATGAATATACAGGGTTCGAATAGTGATTTTTACCATGTCTCATGAACATTGGTGATATTATAAAAACCCTTCGCGCACCTGTAACACAGCCAAGAAACACAGTCAAAGACCATTTATTGAAGAAAATCAGCATTGAAGACAGGAGATTAAAGAGTATCAAGTTTTAAAAGTTCAAATCAGAGTTTTTAAGAGGATTAAGGCATAAACTCTCAGAAAATTAAATGCCTGATCCGCAATCAGCAGAGTATGAAGACCCGAAGATGAATATTAAGCCTAATTAGACCTAAAAGACAGATCAAAGATAGATTAAAGGTGTTTTAGGAAAATCAGAGGAAAATATCAGTCCAAGTACACCTCAGAGCCACATCAAAGGGGCTAATTGAATCCCCCAGCTACCAAAGAGCCACCTACAGCCTCAAAGCAATCAAAGAAGGCCTACTTATTGCCGAAGCAGAAGATATTTGTTTAAAGACAGCCGAATAGTTATTTCAAACAAAAGAAGATATTTTAAATTGTCAGTGAAGTTATTGTAAAGGATAAATAGGCCTCGAAGTCAATCTTTTTATCCATTAAGCGTTAAAAAGCATAAACAGAGTAAATGAAACAGAGTTGTAAATGAAATGCATTCCTGCCTTAAGCCTTGCATGGTTTTCAAGGCTAGGAGTTGCATTTAGGGTATAATTTATTGCATTTCAATCCTAAACTCTTCCACCTCCTCATTTCTTCTATAAATACTTCTGAAGAAGAAGATACAGGTTGGTTGATTGCTCACTAGTTGTAATACTGAAACTCTCTGAAATAATACATAGTCTGTCCGAAGTTGAGGAAGAAATTGAAGTCTTGGAAGCTTGATGATGTTGTTGCATGCTTGTTCTTGAGAAGGCTCTATCATTGGATCCATGAGCTTGGATGTTGGTGAAGTATTCTGAACTGTTTAATGTTTTATCCTGTTTTCATTTTGTTCCATAAATGCTTACTATAGTAGGATGAAAGTTTTAGGCTAAGAAATGACTCCTAGAAGCACTTTAGACCTGTTCATCCTTCACTGTTTTATGTTTTCTTCTGCTGAGGTATTTTAGAGTCTTCAATCTCTTTCTTTAGACCTCATGCTTGTTTATTTCTATAATAGTTCAAATAGTCGGTTTCAGCATGATTTATGGTTTTCCCTGCTTGTCTGCTGCCACTTGAAAGTTGTTATTGAAGTCTCCCTTTGAAGTACCATTGTCTTAAGTTAGCCAAGGAGGTATGTTTTGATCATGCCCTTTGTCCTTGCTTGAACAATTGTTGTAAAGGTGTTTATAGTTGTAATCATAGATGTGTTAGGTGTTCCCTCTTCTATGACTGCAATTATCAGTGAATATTTTGTGTTTTCTAAGTCATTTGAAATAAAATCTTTGAGGAAATAGGATGTGCTCCCGAATCTTAGATTTCATTTTAAAAGTTGTTTTGAAGTCATTATTTGCTTAAAGTGCGGTTTTGTAGAATTCATGGTTAGCTCTGTCTATCAAATACCTCTTTATTGTTCAAGTTATGCTTTCAAATTCCCTTTGTTGAGAATTCAAACTCTCTTTCCAAATCATTGATGTCCATCTCATTCACAAAACCAAAGGATCCTATGGCCAAGTTAGATTTGCCCTCTGATATCCCATATCCATTAATAAGTTTGTTATAAACCCTTCTTGACTCCATTGCCCAATGAATCTAGCATTTCCGCTTTCTATCTATCTTTCCTAGACCTTTCCTGTTCTCGTTATGTGATGCACAACAATAACCAGAATCTTAGTTTACCATGCATATAACTATGCATCTCAGCATTTGCCCAAATAAAAACCTCTGTCAAATTTCACACACTACCATTTACATGCGGAAGCTATCTTCAGCATATGGTTCAAAACCAGTGTACAATAAAATCATTCTCAAATGAAGTTTCTTTTCAAATCATCATTCAAACCTTTGGCCCTAAGTTTTTGGTCCTCTCCTCATCAATATAACATATACTTATATGTTACATCCTCACCTTAAATGAAGTCTGAAGATATGTATGCACCTCGACATAATCATTTCAATCCACATTGAATGTCATGAACCATTATATAAACTCTTTTGATTTTGGTTTTAAACCCAAATACTATAATGGGTATCCCACAGTTATGATAACATTTCAGTGCTTTCATATGTGTTATTCCGTGTGGAAATCTCAATTTAAAAGTTTCACTTAAACTCAAAGCACTGTGCATATAAAGTCGACCTTTCCAGCGCACTTCTGCTCATATAATTAAACTGCATAATTAAAATCCCAAAACATTCGAACCACAGGTTTCCTTACCTTGAATGAGTCTTAAATCACGTTTTTACAATGCTCTAGCTTTATGCTCAATGCTCCATTGATTCTTCATTCAATACGATCCATCGCTTGATTGTGGTTGCCGTAGCTTACGGTTCTGCTTTTGACTCAATACAGAATATGGAGTTGGTTCTTCTGGATCTTAGATCTTATTTTAATGGCACTGTTTACCACACGATTCTACTGCACTCTGCAACTGAATAATTTGACTGGGTTTAAAACCCTTGACACCATTTCAAGGTTTGATCATCATGCTGTCCACGCTTCTCTGCAATTAAATTGGTCCACACTGTCTGGCAATCTCTGCGCCTTAGCTAATGTCTGCACAACTTATATTCATTTGATCTCTGTAACGTGATTTTCATTTGAAACTTCGTTCCAGCGTTTGCTTACCTTCCCCTCCACGCTGTCGAATTCAGTCTTTTATCAACTCTGCAAATGCTATAATTCAACTTTGCCAGATTGAATTCTTCAGCACTTGTAATTCAATGACTTTGCCAGCTCGTTGACTGGTGCTCCTTCTCTGCAATTCCAATGTCAATTCACTGTATACAAAATTGAATTATTAAAACTGATCACCGCCATGAATGTCAGACATAAATCAATTCAATTGATTTTACTTCAAAAACAGGCCGAAGCACACTTATGCATTGCTGCTCTCGATATCGACTTATAAAGTCGATGTAACTCCACACCACCGCGCAGTCAACGATTATGTATTTCAATTTCATACAGAATCGATACAAATTCAAATATATCGAATTCCTTTTCTCCTGTATACAACTTCAATAACGTGCTCATGCTTCCAATTTATAATTAATGGTTTTCGGATTACCATTTGACCCTTAGAAATTACATTCATTTCAAACTGTACACTATCTGCAAACCATTACAAATGAATGCCGATATTAACAACATCAATGTTTTTAACTTATGTGTAGAGTTTTGTTTACAAAGCTTATTCAACGTTTTCCAGAAGATTTGAACTTCTATACAGACTTATACCCAAACCGTAACTCAATTACAATTAAAACAACCCCATTCATACAAAGTTTCAGCGCTCGATTCAATACCTTCGGCATTGTGGGTTTGACATTGGTTTTCTTCAAATCGAAATTTCAGTCCTTTCCAAATTTCGATTCATTTAATCGCATCCAACTCATAAACAAAAATCACATAACCATACCATAGAAATTAATTCAAAAACCACTTCTTTTATTAATCATGCAAACCTGAAATGGAAGTCCTCCTTCTTGGCCTGATTTCCCAATTATTGGCCCTTTACAAACTGCCAAAGGCTCCCAAGCAGAAACACTCTCACTACTCACACTTTCAATATATTCAAGTGTATTTTCTTCTCAAAAACCACTCATATTTATACATAGATAATGCATTTAATTCACTCAAAATATCTCTCCACCTAATCCTCAACTAATCTATATTTTAGGTGTGGACTCAACAAAGTCCCATACATAAAATTCCTAATCTCTAATTTTGCTCCTAAACTATTTCTCTCATATCCTTTTATTTAATAAAAGAATATTTACAAAATCCTCACTTTTCCAAATTATCTCCTATTTTATTAAAAATAACAAATTAATTAATAAAATGTCACACCCCCCTTTTATCACATATTTACAAATGAAAAATGGCCTTGATGCTCCCCGCATCACTATGTCATTCAACCAAACAAACAAACAAACACTTGCACTTAATAACTATTCTAAAACCAATACTAAAAGCAAACAAGATAAACCTTCACAAAACAAATAATTTGAGAGATCCCTCTCTGAGAATAGGAGGACTAGATCCCGGAACTCTAAAGATTGGTTATGATGTTGCCTTGTCTTTTGATTTTCCAATATATCAAAACACAGGACCCCAACGCCCAAGACAAACTCAACAATTCTTCACAATTGCAATCTTCAGTGATTAAAACTGCTCTGGTACCATGTAGAAATTATATAACATATGCATGTATATATCCAGATTCTCTTGATCTAACAATATTTATCTTCTTGCTAAATATAGAATCCTTCCATTGTTAATCTTTTGTGGAAATTTAAAACTCAACTGGAAACACATGAAGCAATAAAAAAAATCGCACATAACACAATTGTTAAACGGGAAATCCTGAAGCTAAAAACCCCAACTATCATATATTATGTATCATGGAGATCATGTAACAATCTCATACAAAGCTTAGTACATCAAGCTCTCAGTACAATACAATCGTCACACACTAACATAGAAAAAATCTACAAATCCATGCACCGATCTCTGTCCTCCTGCTAGCCTGCCTCCACTGCGCAATCCCTGCTGAAGAATAGCTCTGAATGAATTCAAATTACCCTTGCCTTGACTACACAATCCTCATTGGCAACTCCAATGTGTGTGTGGTGCAATCAATGCATCACTATAGTCACAACAGATAGTCCATCTTGCCCTTTCACCTATCTCTCCACTGGGTCTCCACTAGAACTGCCATGCACTGTAGTTAACTGTTGTATTGTTCAGTTGATTAATGAGTTATTATTTGTGAATTAATTAACTAATTAATTCACTCCACTCTCACTAGTGTATCATTCAGTTAGACTAGATACAACTAGCTCAACTGAGTTTAACTCCATTAACTGAGTTAAAATGAATAACAACTCCATGAACTACTCTTCCAACTCTGTCATAACTTTGCCACTTGAGTTCTAACTGAGTCCTCCATGCATTAGCTCCAGTAAAGCCTTGGAAATTCCGTAATTCCCTCAGTCCATTGATGTGCCACATCTGTGCACTGAAACAAAGTGCTCCAAGAGAATAAGTTGTTGTTTACTGTCTGATTATTATTAAGATCTAATAATAATCGACATGCATCTATTTTTAGATCAACGATCTATAAATAGACTTCGCCCAATATTCTAAAAATAGAATTTCATCTATTTTTCCAACTTGATAAACCATCCACAAATAGCATCCTGCAACTTCTGAAATATGATCACCATGTCTAAAAATAGACATAGTCTAAAAATAGACTTGCGCCAAAAATAGCCTGCGGGCCCACTTATTGAAGGCGACTCATTTTCACTAAGCTCATCA
>JAXQQM020087090.1:0-30448 GCA_034641835.2 Pinus albicaulis | reverse complement strand
TCAAAGGTTTTTCTCAATATTAGACTGTTATAGGCCATTTTGTCACATACAATCAAAGTGAGCCTCCTAATGGGATCGATAAACATCCTACTCCCCTTGTCATCATCTTGCACAAAGCCCTAAGCATATACCTTTCATCCCTCAGATTTTTGACCCTAAACTACCCTATAAAAGCAATTTTAAGGACCAATGCTCCTTGCAAGCCTATTGGGGTGTGTTCACCTATAGGTTGCTCCACTACGACCAATGTTAGTCACCGATAGGTTGCCTTTCTTTGCACCTACGTTGGTTCTAGAATTTCGGGAGAATGACTGGGATTCCGAAAGCTTCACCTTCAAGGATTTTCCAGTATTTGTTTCAACTACTTACCTTGGATTGATATTCGGATCCTGTCTTACCCTACTTTGGATTTTTCACCACTTATCCTTTGATCTTATCCCTCCATCAAAGGTGGATCTAAAGCCTTGGAATGGTAATTGGATAAGAAATTTTAGGTCCCTATAATACGAGTGTATCCACTTATTGTTATTATTAGTGTAGCCCTCTTATTTTTATTGTTATGCCCATGTAGTCCCCATATTGTTATTATTGTGCCGCATAGAAGCTCACTATTTTTATTGTTTTTCCCTTACATTATTATTGTTATGTCAACTCTGATTATATTGTGACCCCTTAGACTCCTATATATAGAAAGTAGGTTTTGTCATTTGAATCATCCAAGAATTGTTCATTTATGTAATGTAAAAGAGGCTTCCTCCTTGAAGAGGTTGATTTCTAAGCTGTTGACCTATCTTTTCTTCTATTTTGTGAGTTGGTTGCATAACATTTTGTATCAAATATTTGGATTATAGGTTTCGCTTCTTCAAACATGTCATATTGGTATTTTCACTATAATTTTTTTTCTATGAAGCTTAAGAAGCTAAAATTGAAACCACGTGGAGTCGAAATACTAGTGAACCCCATGTACGACTTTCAGATCTTGGTTCGTTATATTTTCGGATATATGATCTGAGAAAGTTAGGGTTTTTCCAGGCTCCAGAATTTCAACTCAAACAGGTGACCAAGGGAAAATAGTCATAAATTTCATTTCAGGGATCAGATTTGAATTTTGTAAAACATGGTCGAAATTGTATGAACTTTAGTTTCTTTTGTATCAATTTCAAGGTTGAAGGTTGAAATAGTGACATGTGGCATGCCATACAAGTTTTCTCTACTGAACTAGTCCATAACTAGGCCATTGTGGGAGATTAGACATAACTTTATCTTGAAGAACCCAAATTAGGTATGACCCATGGCACTGGAAAGAAGATTCAGAGGGCTGCCATAGGACCGAATTTGAGATCTTGTAGATCCGAAATTATAGAATTACAACCGTCTCAAGATCAAGCTCCTAAAAGGAAAAAAATGTGTGTTTTTTTTTAAATTTTGCATAACTTTTGTTTGAAAAATAAGTTTGAATTGATTCCAAGGGCATACTGAAGCACATATATATGTATTGGGTTATAAAATGTCTCAAAAAAATTATTCTACACCCATTAAGCCCTCTGAAAACTCTATTATGATGCATGAAGAGGAAGAATTTCAATATGATATATCAAAATTACGGGACCAAGTGCAACAAATTTTGGTCTCACAAAGAGCAACCAAAGATTACTTGGTTGGTTTAAAAGAAGAAATGGAAGCTAATATGGATGGTTTGAAGGATTACATGAAAGCTAATATGGATGGTATAGAAGAAAAAATGAAAGGAAATGTGGAAGATTTGAAGAATGGTTTAAAATAAGATTTGACTAAGTTCTCAACATGAGTTTCATCTAATACCTTTTCTCCATTAGGAAGCATTCAAAGATTACATGGTTGGTTTAAAAGAAGAAATGGAAGCTAAGATGGATGCTTTGAAGGATTACATGAAAGCTAATATGGATGGTATAGAAGAAAAAATGAAAGGAAACATGGAAGATTTGAAGAATGGTTTAAAAGAAGATTTGACTAAGTGTTGGGCCGGAATTAAGGTACGTTTTCACCATACCTTTACTTCGAATTATCATACACTTTTAGAAAATTTTCCTCATCTTAACAATAAAGGAAAGGAGGATTAATGTAAAATCAGGACAAATGGACTAACGGTAAAAAGGATGTTTAAACAACAAGGATTTGACTTATTTCATATTTATTCACAGGAAAACAAAGCAGGTGAATTGACGATGACCAAAAGACAACTGACAGACAGAGAGCACGAAATTACAATGACCCCCCAGGGACCAGTAGAAGGTGTAAAGACAGATCCACGTCCAAAGAACTCAAACAATAGCCACGAGCAACGAGTTGTCGTTTGGAAAAGACCATTCCACTGAGTGAAATCGCCTTTAAAAAGGCCGAAGATGGACGAGAAAAGGGGAGGTTAAATAGGAATTCTATTTTGTAACAGAAGTATTAGGAAAAAACTGTCTAGTTGTATTCATGTCTTAACCTTTTAGTTAATAAATAATTTTGGTATTTTGAATAGTCATTTCCTGAGTTTTCTGTCGCGTTAGACTTCTGGTGGTTTGGGCCCAGCCCTGGGAGTTTCCGCACTCATCTCTGTGTTGTACATTAATTATGGAATTTATGTTCAATTATTTGATGCATTCTGTGAGATATCTTTCCACTTGTTAACTTCTAAGCCTATGATGCTGCAGTTTCCTATGCGATTAAGATATTTTATCGCTCATGATTTCTGGCGTACAATAATTGTTTCATAACTGTTAGATGCTTTCATCGTTTTCTCAACACATTTATATCTTCTTATGAGCTTTAGCACGATTTCTGTTCAATGCTTTATATCGTTAAGAATTATATATTTCCATCAGTACTGTAGGACTTCTCGTTGTTGCTTAATGCAGAGGAATTCTAGCTAGTTAGTTTGCAAAGAGAATTCCATTGCAAAATTATATAAGAAATTGTTTTTCAATTCGTTGAACTTGTTTTTCAATTCAGTAGGACTGTTGTTCAATTCATCAATGTGTTTTTCAATCATAGGTTATCCTCACAAAGATTATTTAGGCAGAATAGTAAGCAACATTTTACAATTCCATTTCTTTTTAATTTGATTGAACTTCAAGAATTAGATAGTCTTCTTCATGATAATATAGAGTAGTTGTTCCTGATGTCACTTGCATATATTGTGCTTGCACTCTTGAAATAAGAATACTTACCCTAGGTTAACAATTGAATGAGAAGCATAGAGGTTGCCTATAACAGTCACCTTAGTGAACCAACATTTTTGGCGTCGTTGCTGGGGAGAGTGTTTAAGAGTGATGTCCTTCATTCCTTTTTCTCTGTTGTTGAGAAGAATTGGGTATTAAAAATGAGAGGTAATAACCTGCATACCAGCAAGAAAAACGCTTTCTCTCTAACCCACTTCTCATCAATTGTACAAATTCTAGTAGAATATGTGCTCTTGTTTTATGACTAGGAAGAAAAGGATAGAAACAAATCAAAATCATCCGAAAAATTCTACGAAACCCAAAGGACTGGTGATCCTTGGTAGAACAACATATAGACGAAATCATTAAGAAAGCTGAATCCCAGGCATCCATAGGACCCAGAACCATTCCTATTCAAAGTCCTACTGCACTCCCTCAGGTAGCAGCCTCACCATCCGCAGCCCACGCTGAGATTCACAGTGAAATAGAAGGGTCTGAACAAAACCTTTAGACTGCTGAACACATAAGTACTGACCCTTCAAGAGAGGGAGGTCGAGACTGAGACGCTTGGTATTCCAGATCGAGGAAGTGTTGTAAATCTTCCTCCACATTCACCACCCAATCCCGCTAAGATTACTCCTCTGGAACAAGAGATCCCCGAAGATTAATGGAATATATTTAATCAAATGGAAAATAATCAAAACCAGAATCAGAGGCAGACATCGACATTGGAGTATCCCATTTTTGACCATGCTGCTAATGCCCCTATGAAAGCCATTCCCTTATAAAACATCCCCACCTTCCATGGGTTGACCTCGAAAGATCCTGATGCATTTCTATTTGAATTCGATGTCTTATGTAGGGGGTATGACTATACCACTGACCTACAAAAACTGAAATTGTTCCCCTCTACTTTGAAGGGGGCTGCATTACACTGGTTCATGGGACTCAGTGGAGGAACCATCAATAACTGGGACCAAATGAAGAACACTTCTCTAATTAAATATCAATATTATTGTCGAACTCAAGAATTAAAAGATGAAATCTTCAATATGTCTACAAAAGACAATGAGACATTAGAATAATATGTCGAAATATTTCAGTATAATCTACAAAGGTCCCCATATACTGCATTATCCAAAGACATCTTAAAAGCAACAATGATTAAGGGAATGATGTAGAAATTATATAACATATGCATGTATATATCCAGATTCTCCTGATCTAAAAATATTCATCTTCTTGCTAAATACAGAATCCTTCCACTGTTAATCTTTTGCGGAAATTTAAAGACTCAATTGCAAACACATGAAGCAATAAAAACAATCCCACATAACACAGTTGTTTAACAGGAAATTCTGAAGCAAAAAACCCCAACTATCATATATTATGTTTCATGGAGATCATGTAACAATCTCATACAAAGCTTAGTACATCAAGCTCTTAGTACAATACAATCGTCACACACTAACATGAAGAAATCTGTAAATCCATGCGTTGATTTCTTGCCACTTGATAGCCTGCCTCCACTGCGCAATCCCTGCTAAAGAAGACCCTTGAATGAATTCGAATCTACCTTTTCTTGATTTCGCAATCCTCATTGGCAACTCCAATGTGTATGTGATGCAATCAATGCATCACTATAGTCACAACGGATAGTCCATCTCATCCTTTCACCTATCTCTCCACTGGGCCTCCACTGGAACTGACATGCACTGTAGTTAATTGTTGTATTTGTTCAGTTGATTAGGGAGTTATTATTTGTGAATTAATTAACTAATTAATTCACTCCACTCTCACTAGTGTATCATTCAGTTAGACTAGATACAACTAGCTCAACTGAGTTTAACTCCATTAACTGAGTTAAACTGAATAACAACTCCATGAACTACTCTTCCAACTCTTTCATAACTTTGCCACTTCAGTTCTAACTGAGTCCTCCATGCATGAACCACCAGTAAACCCTAGGAATTGCGTAATTCCTTCAGCCCACTGATTTGCCAAATCTGTACACTGAAATTAAGTGCTCCAAGAGAATAAGTTGATGTTTATTGTTGGATTATTATTAAGAGCTAATAATAATCAACACTTCTATTTTTAGATCGATGATCTATAAATAGACTTCGCCCAATATTCTAAAAATAGAATTTCATCTATTTTTCCAACTTGACCAACCATCCACAAATAGCATCTTGCAACTTCTGAAATATGATCACCATGTTTAAAAATAAACATAGTCTAAAAGTAGACTTACACCTAAAAATAGCTTGCGGGCCCACTTAGTGAAGGTGACTGATTTTCACCAAGCTTCATCATCTTGTTGAATCTCAACAAATAAAAGAAGAATGGGTTGAAACACTTAATATAATGGGAAAAGGGGACATCTACCAAGAAGAATATGATGAAATTATTTCCATGTGTATCAGGTTCTCTCGGGGGTAGTACGCGAAATAAGCCAATTGGGCGAGACTCAACAAGAAAAGATATCAAGTAGTCCAGTGGAAACGTAACCAGAGCAGAATTTGGTAATCTTTTGGAAGACTTTAAAACTGACATTTTGGGTACGTTGAAAACACAGCTTGATGTCCTACAAGCTAAGCAGAAGCAAGCTATAGTAGAATATAACTTGGCCGTCTTCTTCCCACACTGTCGGAAGAAGCACAGCCAAAGGGAATGCCCCTTAGACACAATTCAGACCTGTGCTACCTGCACTAAGGATCATGCCACAGACCACTGCCCTTCACTTCCAGGACTAAAAGAATTTTACAAATAAGCAGAAGAAGAAATAGAACCATTCTACCTAATGAACCAGCGTCGGAAATGGCAAGCACAACCAGGTATGCCTCAAGACCTACCTTTGTTCTTTCCTTCTTTGCAATTTAACCAACAAAATCCTACAACAGCTTGGCAGAATCAACCACCTTTCTCTACTTGGCCATCTCATTCGTTTCCTATACCACCTTGGCCAACGCAACCCTCCTTAGGGAATAGTCGGCCAAGCTTTCCTTGTTCCCCTCCTTATTGGCAAAACAACCCATATCAAACCCAATGGCCAACATCCCCTTCTCAAACCACAAATTGGCCTCAAAATTGGCAATGACCTCTGGGAATGACCAACCTACCAATGGGGGCAGGGATTCAAAATCAACCTACACTGCCAGCTCCATACCCTGTCCAGCACAACCCTTAGCCTATCCTTCGTCCTCAATTACCATCCCAGCCCAATCCTAACCCCAACAACAGGTCGGTTCAGTTAATCCAAATTATAGAAAATCCAAACCCCGAAACTGAACAGAAGTAATGTAATGAACTAAGGCTGGGAACAGGACGTATTATCTCACCAACACAAGGTACGACCCCACCACAATTGGAATTTGGAACTCCAATAGAGCCCAGACAAACAAATATAACTGAAAAAAAGGTGGAGCAAGAAAAGGAAACGGTTGACCAAGAGAAGCCTGAAAATATTAGGATTTCTCCAACTCCTTTCCCTGAAAGGTTAACGCCGCCTAGACCAATGGTCTCTCCAGATTTTGATATTTTGGGGGAATTGAGAGACCTTTGCATCAAAATCCCTCTTCTGCAGGACATACAATACATTCCCATCTAGGCCAAGACAATTAAAGAATTGTGTGGAAAAAATCAAGCAAAAAGAACAAAAACTGTACCCATCGTTCATGTGGTGGGAGCACTATCTGACTTATTGTTGGGTAAGGAGACCCCCATGAAATATGACAACCCATGGAATCCCATAGTAACTGTAAAAATATCTAGCCACTCCTTTCCAAACATATTGGTCAATTTAGGGGCGGCCATTAACATCTTAACAACAAGGACCTGCGAGAAGCTAGGCATATCAGCTTTAAAACCCACAACTACATTGTTGGAACTTGCTGACAGGTCTGTTATCAAGCCAGAAGGAATATTACAGGATATCCTAGTTTTTGTGGACTCATGGGAGTATCCAACCAATTTTTTAGTTATTAACCCAAAGGATCGGATGGACGAACACCCCTTGATTCTTGGGCGGCCTTGGTTGGCAACAATCGATGCTTACATAGGCTGTCAGAGAAGCAGCATGACCATTTATAGGGGAGATTCCATAAAGAACATTATAATTTACCCACTTGCAAAACCAAGTTTACCCACTGTAAACATTCACAAGCATCCGCATACATATTGGTATCAAAACATTTGTCCACCTCTGACATTAGTTGAAGCTCTTGAATTTAAGGATCAAACTGGAGATGATGTAATCAATAACTTTATGAATAAGCCATCTACGTCTAGAAACTTAAAATGCCAAATTTTAAAAACAGTTCTTGAAAATGAAACACAAGAGGATCCCTTGGCAGACCTTGATGATCAACATATACCTGCAACCGTTATACGCAACAGCATACCCGTTAAGATTGAGCCAGGGAAAATTTTGAATATCAATGGAAATCTGGATAGTAACCAAAGGCAGAGGCTCATAAAGGTTTTACAGAAGTATGAAGGAGCATTTTCTTGGGACTACCCAGACATGAAGGGCATAGACCCTCAGCTATGCACCCATCACATATGTACTGACAAGCAGGCTCGGCCTATTCGGAAACCCCAGTGTAGGTTAAACCCGCATATAAAAGATATTGTAATAGAGGAGCTGAAAAAACAGCTAGATGTAAATTTCATTTACCCTATTTCAGACAGCAAATGGGTCTCCCCTCTGGTAGTCATTCCTAAAAAGAATGGGAAATGGAGAATCTGTGTGGATTGCCGAGAACTGAATAAGGCAACACAGAAGGACCACTTCCCCCTCTCTTTTTTTGATCAGGTCCTTGATACATTGGCAGGGAAGCAGTTCTTTTCCTTTCTTGACGGGTTCAGTGGTTACAATCAAATCCAAATAGCCCAAGAAGACTAGGATAAAACAACCTTTACCTATCTATGGGGTACATTTGCCTACAGGGTACTACCATTCAGACTATGCAATGCCCCAACAACCTTCCAAAGAGCCATACTCAACATTTTTTCTGATTTAATAAATGAGGGGCTTGAAATTTACATAGACGACTTCACTCCATATGGTGATGACTTTGATCAAGCATTAGAAATGCTAGAAAAGGTATTGGAATGATGTATTGCTACCAGGTTATGTTAAGTAATGAAAATTGCCACATGATGATGACCGAGGGAGTAATCCTGGGACACTATATCTCTGCAGTTGGAATATAGGTAGACCCGACAAAATAGAGGTAATCCTTTTATTAGCCACATCTTGTACACAGACAGAGGTACGTAGTTTTTTGTGGTATGCAAGGTATTGTCACAGGTTTATAAAGAATTTCTCACAAAAATTGCTGCACCTTTGTATGCATTGACTGGAAACGTCGAATTCCATTGGTCTGATAAATGTGACACTGCTTTTGTAGATTTAAAGAGACTGGTCTCAACAGCACCAAGATTATGCAATCCTAACTGGGAGCTACCTTTTCACATTTATTCCAATGCATCTGATACAGTGATAGAGGAAATTCTTGGTCAAGAAGAAGACAAAAATCCCTATGATATTTATTATTTCAGCAAAAATCTCACTCCTGTTGAATTAAACTATAGAGTGACTAAAAAAGAGTTCCTGGCTATCATTTATGCTATTAATAAATTTAGACATTATATAACTGGCTATCAAGTACTCTTGTATACTAATCACTCTACCATTAAATATTTAGCCAATAAACCAATCACAAATGGGAGAATAACTCGGTGGTTTCTACTTTTCCAGGAATTCGATATAACCATCAAGGACCACCCAGGCAAGGAGAACATGGTCACAAAATTCCTATCCAGGGTTCCAAAGACATATGACACACTAGTAGTCGATGATCAGTTTCCTGACAAAAATCTGTTTGTTGTAGCAGTGAAAACACCATGGTACGTAGATATATCAAACTACTTGGTAGTAGGAAAGCTGAACAGGCATTTAACATCAACGGAATGGAAACTGATTGTACAACACAGTGCTAGGTTCTCCTGGATTGGTGGATACCTCTTCCACACAGGGGCTAACATGCATATATGCAGATGCATCCAGGAAGACGAGATTTATGATATCGTACTGGCCTGTCACGATGAACCTTGTGGTGTCCATTTTGTAGATCGCAGAATGGGGCACAAAATATTACAATTGGGTTATTATTGGCCTACAATTTTCAAAGATGAAAAAAAATATGTCTAAGCCTGCAATAGTTTCCAAAGAATGGGTTGCCCAGGCCAAGCTGATGAAATGCCACTACAACAACAATTGGTAGTAGAACTGTTCGGACAATGGGCACTGGACTTTGTTGGACCATTCAACCCACCATCAAACCAGAAAATCTACATACTGGTCGCCATAGATTATGTAACAAAGTGGGTAGAAATAGTGGCCGTATCAAGAGCCACAAAATAATATGTGATTAACTTCTTTTTTGAGCTATTTGTGTGATATGCTTTACCATAGGAAGTGATAAACGATGGAGGGGCATAGTTGTGGGTAATAAAATTACAGCCACCCTGAAGAATCACCATATCATCCACAGAGTCACGTCTCCTTACCACCCATAGGAAAACAGGTAGGTTGAAAGCACCAAAAAATTCCTTGAGGCAATTCTTACTAAAATAATTTCAACTGGACCACTAGACTACTAGAGGCCCGATGGGCTTATCACACAACATGGAAAAAAACCACTAGATGATCTCCATATCATCTATTATTTGGGAGAGAGCATATTTTCCCTATTTAATTTGAATTCAAGACTCTAAGGACAACCCAGGACGTAGGGCTAGACTTAACGGAGGCCCAGATCAAAAGACTCCAGCAAATAAATTAACTAGGTGAAATACGGCTACTAGCTCTGCAACACACAAAAATCATACAACAATAGTGAGCTAAGTGGCATGAAAACCTCATAAAAAAGAAGACATTCCAGAAAGGAGATTGGGCACTTCTCTATGACTCCAGATTCCAATATTTTCTGGGAAAGTTGCAAACAAGGTGGCTCGGTCCATACGAAATCCAAGTAGTACACAACAACGGTACCCTCACCTTGACCACCATAGACGGGTCTGGTTCTATATTTCGAGTCAATGGGCACAAAGTATGCCTCTATCACAAACCTCTCACAAAGGAGTCTTTCTGCTAGTAGGTACGAAACAATCCCACCGTCCAAGTTGTGGCAGAAAGGGGTGATAACCCCACAACCTCAAGTACATGAGAGTTTGCTACCTTCATTTGTAAATAACGTATATAATCTCCTTGCAATTCCTAGTTTCTTATTTTGTTGAACATTCTTCATGCTTACAATTGTACCCTTTTTCTCGTCCTCCTGTGTTTTCTATTTTTTCTTTCTGTTCAAATTCTTTGAACGACTGCTGTTCGATCCAATTGAACAGTTGATATTCAATCGGATTGAACAACTGTGTTTTTGTGTTTTTTTTTTAAATTTTTCCTTGCTGTTCAAATTCTTTGAACGACTGCTATTCAATCCAATTGAACAACTACTGTTCAATCGGATTGAACAACCATGTTTTTGTGTTTTTTATTGCTATTCAAATTCTTCGAACGACTATTGTTAAATCCAATTGAACAGCTATTGTTCAATGGGATTGAACAACCGTGTTTTCCCATTCTTATCTCCTTGCTATTCAAGTCTTTGAACGACTACTATTCAATCCAATTGAATAGCTTCTATTCAATCGAATTGAACAACCATGTTTCGCGTTTTTTTTCTACTGTTCAAACCTTTGAACAACTGCCTAATTGAACAACTGATTTTTTTTCCTCTCTTTAAAGAAGCATGATCCTTCTTTTTTTTGTTCATATCCTCTCCTCAATCCACACCCTAGCTATAAAAGACATCACTGAGTAGGAATTGACAGCTGAAGAAGAGGAAAGCAGTAAAATTACTAATATGATGATCCTTTAACACTATAATCTCTAACCTGAAAGCTGACATGGTACATCTATGCAATGAAGGGCTAAGTCATTCCCCGCTCAAATATGTTATCACACGATACATATTCTTATAATGGTACATCTTTTTGCACTCTCGAGTAGTATTTCCCTTCAACATAAAGAAATAGGAATAAGAGGTATTAATTGTATTGGCATTCTTTTTACTTCTCACACCATCCCTAACTCTTAAGGAGTTAATGAGCCTCCCTTCATGTATAAAGAATAACTATTATGTTTGCATGCAAATTTTTAAAAGAGAGGATAGGGAGTCTCATCACGAGCCAACCTACCATGATCATAAGGGTTTAGCAGGTGATGTGCTCACAATGGCCATCACACCAGGGTAATGATCTTATTAACTGCTTGAAGGACAGGAGGTCTCATCATGAGCCGGCCTGATCACTCTGTTACAATTATAGTGAATGGTACTGTGACTATCTGGCCATCATACCAACACATTGGCCTCTTCATAAATCAAAATGCTTACTTTTCAAAAATAAGTACTATCTTTATATGCAAATTTTTAAAAGAGGATAGGGGGTCTCATCACGAGCCAGGCTACCATGTTCATAAGAGTTTAGCAGGTGACATGCCCACAATGGCCATCACACTAGGGTAATGATATTCTCAACTTCTTGAAGGACAGGAGGTCTCATCACGAGTCGGCTTGATCACTCTCCTACAACTCTAGTGAGTGGCGCTGTGACTATTTGGCTATCATACCAGCATGGTGATCTCTCCACAAAATTGGCAGAATAACTATTTTTACATAAAGGATCCTGGCTCATTTTTCGGGTTAAAATAGCAACCCTCTTGAGGCTATGAATGCCTGCTAGCAGTAGTGCCTCTGCTTATGGTATGAGAGTATGTTTCAACGATAGCCAATTACTCTTACATATACCTTATCTCCTATTTTTTTCCATTCTTAGCATAAACCCACTACTTGAGTTAGTGATAATAATATTCTACCACATAAGTAACTATAAATGAGTTATGCTTGCATGTTTGAACTTCTGGATGACGGCACCAATCATTATCTATCTCAGTCATGCTTTCGTCACACTTTACCATTAAAGAAGGACATCCTATCATAAGAATAGCTATATTGATTTCTTCCCCTCTCCGGTCACTTCTGCATTAGATACACTTATGATAACTTCCAATTCTGACCTTTACACTGCATGCGCTCATAATTACTCAATCACTCCTCTTTCCTTGAGCTCCAAAGCCACAGACTCCATTCTCACGTATAAACTATGATTACTGAACCCTGACATTTCCCCTGTATGCATTCATGATTGATAAAATCTCTCTTGTACTTGAGGACGTGAATGCCCTTACTTCGAGAGACGGGGTGTAATTATCCATAAATATCAAGCATGTGAATTTCTTGCACAAATTCCATTGGATACGCTGATAAGACCAAAGGATCATTGCAATTAAGGTATGAAGTTACCTACAGAAGGCTGCAATTTCCCTTTCTCTTGCATATAGTGTTCATTCTAACCAACAGGGCCGAAAGAGGACACAATCAGAAGGAGAAATTAGCTCAAGAAAACGCATCAGCCATGGGAGGAAACTCTCTCTAGAATGAACCTACGACCTTCCCTATTTCAGAGGCAACTAACACTATCCTCCAGCAAGCTGGCTGGTTGCCATATTTACACAAATTACAAGAATTTGATACAGAGATAGCAATTGAGTTCCTGTAGAACCTACAGGAGGGACAGACCAGGCTCAGGGGAAGGATTATACCGATCAAAGAATATATTATTGCTGAAGTTTCCGGAATACCAGCAGAGGGAGAGAGATGGACCGAAAAACACCTTCTCTTATGAGAGGCAGTCGCATCATACTAGGATCTAGAAGAACCATTGGAGCGAAAAGGGAAAGGGATTAACCCTAACTCTCTACATCAACCATGGCAGGAACTGAAAGCATTCATCCAGAGATTCATCACATGTGATGAATGCCAAGACGTGGTAAAACCCCGTCAACTCAAATTATTAGCTGTTCTTAAAAAAAATATTTCAGTTAATCTGCCTGATTTCTTAAATTCTATATTACACGACACTGTTGTTCGAATAAGAAAAGCTAAAAACCCTTAAGCAGTCATCATTCACCATGGTTTAATAAAAATAATCACCATGCATGAGTTGGGAAAGAAACATATATCCTAGGACAACCTTCTTAACCCTGCCTCCCAGGCACCTGAGTAAAACCCTGTCGAGACAGAAATTGAGCTCCCTAGAATGAAAATACCTAGAAGGAAAAGGACCCGTGCCTCAACTTCAGAACCAAGCAAGAAAAGGTGGTCCAAAAGACTGCATTTACAACAAGAAACCTCAGAATTCCTAGAGGAGGCAGGGCCACCCCGCTCACTACCCTCAAGTCCTCAAAATATACCCTTACAAGATTATGTGGAAGAGATGGCTCGAGTCCTGGAGCAAATGAGGGCATCCCATGAAACTAGAAGCCTATCTGAGCAAGATGAAGAGAAAGAAGAACTGTTAGACCAATCTGCCACTTCTAGCAGCTCTGGCCACACCGAGATATTACCCCATCAAGAGGAATCACAGGCTTTTAGATCCTTATCTCCTCTTGAGAGTGATGGAGTGAACAAGGAAGAGCATGTAGAAGGGGTAGCCGAATCTGAAAACCAGTCAAGAGACACCATACCCTTGGAAAAAAAATTCAAGCATGGAAACGGTTCATCTAACACCTCAGGGGAATAATGTCTCACCCAGTCGGGACCCTCATGCAGAAGTAAACTTAGGAGTACAGGTAGAAAACACCATCATTGACAATCATGAAATTGACACCACCATTCCTGAAAATGAGGTTGTTGCTCCTCCATCCCTCGCTGAAACCAGGCCAGAAGAAAATTTAGCTAAAAAGAAGTTTAAGAAATTAAGCAGAACATGCAAAAGGTTAAGGAAAATGGTAAAACATTTTAGGAAGCAGTTGAAAGAGGTAAGAAAGGCCCTGAAGCCTAAGAAAGAATTGACCACCACAGAAACCTAAACAGATTTCGTCACCAATTTGTTAGACACTGCTGAGACTGAGATGCAGACTGAATTAGCAGACACTACTGAGGCTGAGATGCAGACTGACTTAGAAGACACTATTGAGGCTGAGATGCAGACTGACCTGGCAAGCACCGTTGATATTGAGGTACATACAGACCTGGTGGACACTACTAAAGCCTCTATACAAACTAGGCAGGAATTCACAGAAGAAAAGGAAACCCAAATAGAGGAAACCCCTGCCTATGCTCCTCTGGTTGAAAGAGCTATCAACAAAAAATGGTATAATGAATTAATTCGAACACAACATGAGTTAGCACAGTGAAAAAAGGAAGTAGTGCCCACACAAGAGTATCAGGAACTGTTAAAGAAATTCACGAACCTTTCTACAACAGACGATGAAACATTTTCTCAGCTCAGAGAAGAGCAGGCAAAGGTAAAAAGGGCACAGGACCAGGTGGAACAAGCCAAGAAACAAATCACTATGATTTACTCTCTGTACTCTGATGCACTAACATGCAGGGCACCAACCACCAACTATGCCCTATTTCTAGTTGAACGATATTTACTGCTGAAGATCAAGGCCGTCAGGGCAGGGAATCCCACAACTTTCAAAACTATAGAGGAATTTGTTCATTTCTGCAATGATCAAGATGAATAGTTCCAACTCCTTTTGTGTGAACTCTACATGCACAACTTCTTCCTAGAGGAGGAAAGGGACAATAATCATACTCCCTTTATAGGAGATATTCAGTTCCAGGCCTTCCTCTCTTTTGCTAAGAACCAGATTAAGTGGCCCAAAGATTATAACATTTTCTAGAAGAGAGAACATGGCCTAGACATTTGGGTTAGAGGGGAGCCTACTAAACCCCTGAAGTTGTTCATCCAACACAAGAATTTCATGTGGAGAAAGGGGGTAAGGACTAAGCTGGGACCTACCCATAAAGACATTATACAGCATGGGCGGGAGTATTTTGAAGACATTGAGGAAGTAGCTCTGGCAGCAACCAAACAAAGGTGGATGGCCTCGACGAACAATGTGAAAAATAGGGAGCCATTTGGCTACATAAACTTCAAAGCGGCCACCTCCAGATTCCTCTTCTATAGTAATCTGGTCTTCAACATGGGGTCCCACATGGAAAGGGTGCAAGTATAGATGCCCTCTCATCTGGTACCCCCCTGAGGGTTATGATCATGACTAAGAACTTCCAAAAGGGCACACAAACGCTGCCTTTGCAAGAAGTAGACAGAAACAGGGTTTCAGAGCATACAAGGAAGAAGTCTACCCTGCCTATTCTCTGACCCAATTACACCTCAATCATTTGTTTGCACGAGGACCTGCAAATAGGTAAGCGGGGGAGTATGTTGGGCCAGAATTAAGGTACGTTTTCACCCTACCTTTACTTCGAATTATCATACACTTTTAGAAAGTTTTCCTCATCTTAAAAGTAAAGGAAAGAAGGATTAATGTAAAATTAGGACAAATGGACTAACGGTAAAAAGGATGTTTAAACAACAAGGATTTGACGTATTTCATCTTTATTCACAGGAAAAAAAAGAAGCTAAATCGACGATGACCAAAAGACAATTGACAAACAGAGAGCACGAAATCACAATGACCCCCCAGGGACCAGCAGAAGGCAGAAACACAGATCCACGTCCGAAGAACTCAAACGACAGCCACGAGCAATGGGATGTCGTTTGGAAAAGACCATTCCACTGAGTGAAATCGCCTTTAAAAGGGCCGAATATGGACGAGAAAAGGGGAGGCAGGAATTCTCTTCTGTAATAGACGTATCAGGACAAAACTGTCTAGTTGTATTCATGTCTTAACCTTTTATTTAATAAATAATTTTGGTATTTTGAATAGTCAATTCCTGAGTTTTCTGTCGCGTTAGATTTCTGGTGGTTTGGGCCCAGCCCTGGGATTTTTCGCGCTCATCTCTGTTTTGTATGTTAATTACGGAATTTGTGTTCAGTTATCTGATGCATTTTGTGAGATATCTTTCCACTTGTTAACTTCTAAGCCTATGATGCTGCAGTTTCCTATGCCATTAAGATAGTTTATCGCTCATGCTTTCTAGCTTACAGTAATTGTTTCATAACTGTTAGATGCTTTCATCGTTTTCTCAACACATTTATATCTACTTATGAGCTTTAGCACGATTTCTGTTCAATGCTTTATATCGCTAAGAATTAGATATTTCCATCAGTACTGTAGGACTTATCATTGTTGCTTAATGCAGAGGAATGCTAGCTAGTTAGTTTGCAAACAGAATTCCATTGCGAAATTAGATAAGCAATTGTTGTTCAATTTGTTGAAGTTTATGTTCAATTCAGTAGGACTGTTGTTCAATTCATCAGTGTGTTGTTCAATCATAGGTTATCCTCGCTAAGCTTATTTAAACATAATAGTTAGCAGCATTTTACAATTCCATTTCTTTTTAAGATGATTGAACTTCGAGAATTAGATAATCTTCTTCATGATAATATAGAGTAGTTGTTCCTGATGTCACTTTCATATACTGTGCTTGCACTTTTGAAATAAGAAGACTTATCCTGGGTTGAAAATTGAATGAGAAGCATAGAGGTTGCCTATAACAATCACCTTAGTGAACCAACACTAAGTTCCTACAAAAAATGCTTCCTAATGGAGAAAACGTATTAGATGAAACTCATGTTGAGAACAAAAGAAATTTTAAACATGAAACTCATGTATTCCAAAGATAGATAAGAGGAAATTTTATGGCAAGGATCCGGTAACATGGATACTATAGATGGAGCAATATTTTGATCTCCATAATGTCCAACACAAACAAAAGGTATGCATTGTAACTTTATATTTATAACCCAATCAATTTGTATGGTGTCGATGGCTTTGTTCTTATAAATCACTTTTCACCTGGTCAATTTTTATGGAGGAAATGATAACACATTATGAGGATACAAATAGCAACACCTTCGTTAGCCAATTGATAAATCTCAAACAAAATGGTTCAATGGAAGAGCACATTGAGGATTTCCAAAAATTGAATATCAGGGTAACATCTATTGAAGAGGAGAATAGGGTTGATGTCTTCATAGGGACATTAAAGGATAAAATCCAACATGAGGTTTTCCTATAGGAACCTGATTCATTGGAGAAGGCATTCAAGGTGGTAAGAAAAGTTGAAAGAGAAATTATGGCAACAAGGATTCCATTCTCAGAAAAATGTTGTTTTCATTCCCAATTAGCTCAATGATCTTATTTTTTATGTCGCCGAGAAATACAGAGGATCAAGAGGGCCGCTATAATAATTCAAAGTTGTGTGTATATATTTCAGTTTCTATGTATCCAATCTTTTCTTGTTCGCTATCCAGGCTTTGGTAGCATTTTTTAGGGTTCTCAGTTTGTCCATAATATGAGCCATAGCACCCTCTACCCTCCTGTTTGATAATTTTCCCCAATTTTCAGCCACCAATGTCTGGTATTCCTGATCCTTAGTCCATATTAGATTGAATTTAAATGGAGTAGATCCCATTCTTTCCACCCCTTCCCATTGTATTTGAATTGCATAGTGATATGAAATGAACAATGAAAAGACAAATGATAATAGCCCCTTATGCATACCCATCAGAGATGAACTGATAAAAAACCTATCCAACCTTTTGGAATTCCTGCATTTCCTGATCTCCCATTGCACCAAGTTGGTACCAAAATATCACGTTTGACCTCCCTAAGATCATACGCTGCAAATCGAGCCTCAAATTAATTCAATAGTGGATCTGAATGCGCATTGTGTCCCCATGTTTCCTGTCCACCTATTGTCAGGTTCAGGTCACCTGCGATAATCATATATGGGAGAGAGAGAATCCCAAAATCCATAATTTCGTCCCAAAATACCTGTCTCCCCATATATGATGCATACATGTTAAGTAGTCGAATCCTCTGAGGAGAGCCCTTGTAGTATCCTGTAAGAAGAATAATTGCATCATAAACATAATCCAATGCTTTGAAGAATGATGGATCCCACATTACTCCCAATCCCCCAGAGTGCCCAACAACTCCTTTCACACATAGCAGCCAATGAGGGCAGATTTATAACATAAATTACCATGCATAGTTAACATCACACATAGATTCTTGAAAGAAAATAATAGTCGGTTTGAGGGAGATAACCAATTATTTGAGTGCTCTTATCTTATGGGTAGCACCGATGCCCCTTATGTTGATGGATAAAAGTTTCATGGAGGCGCACCTTTTGCAAGGGTATCCACTCTAAGGACCCACACACACTAACCTTCATCATTCTTCTTCCCCCCTGCAACACCCTCTAAATCCCGATCCTCTAGAGGATCCCGTTAATGACCCAGTCCCTGAGAGTTGGGGTTAGGGTTTATAAAAGAAGAGATCTTTTTATATTATGGTTTACACTTCTTCTTTGAAGCTGGAGTCCCCTTAACATTCAATCCCCCCTCCACCAACCCAGATTGATATCTTGACTGTCTAATTTCCAAAGGCTCCATGGAAAATGAGGAGGAACTTGATAGTAGAATTCCTGATTTCAAATCGGGTGAGATGGGGTTTGTCAGTGAAGGGATGGAGCTCCTGCCAACAAAAGGGGAAGGAGGGTTATCCATAATAGGAGCAGATGAGAAAGGAGGTGGATGCCTACGTGCAACATGGTTATTATCATCTCCTGAAAGGCCTAGTGGCTAGAGATTAAGTTTATCAGGTGAATTCCCCCTCATAGGAATAGCCAAAACCTTGGCACTCAATGTTCCCGAGGTCAAACCCTTCCCAATCCCAAGCCCGACAACAAGTAGCTCCAATTAATTTACATAAAGCAAAGAGGATGGTATTAAATAAGTACTTGGTGAGTTATAGGATATGTCAGGTCGCTACCTAGGAATGTCCGAACCATGCATCCTACCATTGGTCGTCGCAGGTGAAGATGATTCCAATACTCTCCCATTAGAGAAACGCTTCCCACATTCTCGACGTAAATATCCAGTCTCGTGACGGAGAAAATATCTAAATGGGATTTCCCAATAGTCGATGGAGATAAGGATATATATTGTCCCCATTTAATCTCGAGTTCTTCCAATAGACCATTATCGAAATCAACATCCAAAAGGACCCATGCCATCTTCTTTTCCATTTGGCCCAAACTACTGCCATCCCAGAAAAAAAGGATCCCAATCTGTCAGCGAACTTCTGAATGGCTACTTTGCTCCATAATTTGAGTGGAAAACCTCACAATTTTGCCCATACTAGAGTCCTGTCTATAGTCATCATGAAAGGATTAAACCCCACATTCCATCTCTGTAGTACCAAGAAGCCCCTACATTTGACCCATGGCATTACAAGGATGATTTCGACATCCTCAATTGACAAGAAGTGGAAGCATATCCATCCTTTTGATAATAGGTTGATTTTAGGTCTGTATTTGAGTTTGGGGAGCCAACAATGCTCAAACCATGACTTCATGCTCCCCTGTCATGTTCAGGTATTGCCACTTTCCCACCAGAGCCTTTAAACGAAAGCATTCCAAGCTATCTAGAAAAGTATTAGCCCCCAGAAGAAGCGGTGGCACACCAAAGAATGCCTTCAATGCTTGATATTTCTTGTTCTTATTCTTTTTATTACCATAGGATAGCGTAGTAGAGTAGTTTTGGGAAATAGGAGAAGTAGATGTCTCTGACTAAATCGAAATCAAAATCAAAATCACTGGCAATGACGGTAAATTAGACTCCCCCAGCTGGTTAGTCCCATGAAAATGAGCAGTGTTCTCAATGCAGTCCGCTAACTCAATAAAATCATTGGTACATATGCAATTATCGCCTAGCATGTCCTCCATCCGTTAGATGACCAATTACCTCCTATTATTCCAATAGGATTGCAGTGGTATCCACATTATCATCATAAAAACACCTTGTGACTACTACCTTGATCCCCCTCCAACGGACACCCGTTAACCAGGAAAAATCTGAATTTTATTTCACCCACCAGTCAAGCGCGGGATCGAAGCACCACAATCTTCCAGGCCAGATTCAGTGCAAAAAACCAGGTTAGATAGTGAAAACCATCCATAGGAAGCCTATCATCTGAGCATAAAATCATTTAACTCTGATACCCCAGATCCAGACAAGGAGATTAAATGAGTTCACCTCTATTAAAATAGTTAATTAACTCCTGCATGCAGAGTTAGACAATCAGTTAAGTAAGCGTTGAGTTGTGTGATAGATGAATTTGGTGAGTTAGTTAGAGAGTCAGTTAAGTGAGCATTGAGCAAGTAGAGTTATGTGATACATTAGTTTGGTAAGTGTGTGTAGAAATTTGCTGAATAATGATTAATTATTCACCGAGACTATCCTGATCACATACAATTTGAATTTATATGCAACACATAATCTCTTCCACTTAGATCATCAAACATGCGGAAATAAAACAAGCGATAACACATCAAATCATCATACACATTAACACAGTATGTATGGGGAAAGCTTATAGCTGAAAACCCCGCAGCTATTGTGTACATTATAATGGAGAAATCATGTAACAAACTCAGTACAATACTCCTCACAAGTACTCGGTACTTTCTCATGAAGTTACACACAAACTAGCTCAGTTTTGAACAGGTTACTGGTTCAAAACTCACCGCCAATTGCCTTGCCTCTATTGCGCAATCTAGGCTTGTCTATATAGAGATCCAAGGTTCGAATCTCCTTGGCTTGACAACGCAATCATCATGGGAAATTCCTCTAAGTGTGGTGCAAATCTCATGCACAACTGATGTCGCCACTGATAGCTAACTCCACCCTTTCATCTACCTCTTTCACTGGTCTCCACTGAACTGATCATGCACTATAGTGAACTGATGTGTTCTTGAGTTGAATAATGAGTTACTAATTAATAAATTAAATAATATTTAATTCACTCCACTCATAACTAATTGATTAGCTAGTTAAACTAATCTCAACTAGTTCAACTAAAATAAACAGAACACAACTCCACTAGCTGTCTCATTAACTCCACCAAACTTCTGCCATTGAAGTCCTAACTGAATTCAACCATGCATGATGCCATCAAACCCTAGGAATAGCGTAATTCCTCTGTCAGATGCATGAGCCACTTCTGTAGCTCGAACTGAAGTGCTCCAAGAGAATAAACTAAAGTTTATAGTCTAAATATTATTAAGGGTAAATAATATTTGACTTCCCTATTTTTAGGAGAGGCAGTATAAAAATAGACTTCGACCTCTTCGACCTATAGGTCAAAAAAATAGAGTCCCATCTATTTTTACCAACATGACCAATGCTCCAAGAATCTCATACTGGAATCCCCGAAACATGCTCCATATGTCTAAAAATAGACATAGTCTAAAAATAGATTTTGCGCCAGGATTTGCCTGCGGGCCCACTTAGTGAAGGCGACTTCATTTCACTAAGCTCCATCATCTTGCTGAATTTTCAACAGTGTGTGCATGTCAAACGATTTAGGATAAATACCCCTCGTCGGGTTCATTGTATTCATTGATTGTAATTTACAGAGATTGGAGATTAATATAGAGTCGCAGCTCGTTTGTGTTATTGTGTGAAATATTTGTGTTATTTGTGCTTTTATTCTTCTGTCTTTCCAACAAATTGGTATCAGAGAAATGTTACAAAGAACCAGGGAAAGATGCATTAACAATCTATAATGCATCTAGTAGTCATATTCAGAGCGTTATAACGCTGGTGAGCTCAACAAAGAGCTGCATTACTGAGAGAAAGCTTACCAAGTTTTAGAGGCACGCAAGCTCCTTTGAATTTTCGTGCGTTAAGGAACTAATGCAGGTAAATCATTGCCTGCACAACGTTAGCACATGACCAACTATAGCGTCCACATCATTAAACAAGTAGCCCTCATAAGTTAACAACGCATTAGTATTTGTATCAAAGGAGGTTTCTTCAAACAAAAAAAAGTCAATACTACGGTTTAAGAGGTTTTGAAACAAATCAAATCGTTGGCCAATACGTGGTTGGTGAATACGTATCAACCTTTAAAAAAAAAGTTTGATTTAAATAAAAAGGCCTTTTAAAATGGTGTTTGAATAATACGAAGATGGTGTTGGAATAATACGAAGGTTATTTTTGAAACGGAATTTTGAAAAAGGTTTTTGTTTTAGAAGTGGAAATTATGATAAGTTTTTTAAAAAGGCTTATTAAATAAGTTTTTTTAATATAAATAATTTTTTTATAAAAGAAATTTCTTATATAAAAAAAATTAAACAAAACCTTGGGTTTTATTAGAAGGTTGTTTTTTGAGCTTAGAAGAAATTTAGGGTTAAATAAAAGAAGTGATTTTTTTTTTTACGAAAGATGGCAACAAGTAGCTTCCAACCACAACTTATTTCTTTCAGAGGGTAATATTATGATGTGTGGGCCATTAAGATGGAGACCATGTTAAAAATGCATGCTGTTTGGGATCATGTCAAGTTTGGGTTTGCAGAACCTCAAGATGATGCAGAAGAACAAGCTCTCAGTAATGCAGAGAGAACAATGGAAGAAATACAAAAGGAATAATGCACAAGCATTGCTTCTTATCCAGCAGGGAGTGGACTGAGCAGTATTCCAAAAGATAATGATAACGTCTTCAACAAAGGAAGCATGGGAAACTTTGGCGACAAGCTATCAAGATATGGAAAAAGTCAATATTGTTAAATTGCAGAATACTAAGAGAGATTTTGAAAGTCTGCAGATGAAGGAGACAAAGGATAATGATTATTTCATGAATAGGGTCATGTTTGTCGTAAATTAGTTAAAATTTTATGGTGAAGAAATTAAAAATCGAACAGTGATTGAGAAGGTCCTTAGATATTTGTCTACAAAGTTTGATGTTGTGATAGTAGCCATACAAGAAGCAAAGGATTTGGAAAAACTAATAGTTGATGAGTTGATGGGGTCACTTCTATCGCATGAGGCAAGGATAGACAGAGGTCAAGTTTCTATTTCAAAAGGTCGATCGAAAGGCAGAGGACGAGGCGGAAGATATAGTGGTCAGAGAGATGGTCGAGAAGAACATGAACATGAAAGTGGAAGAAACAGCAGCAAAAGCTTCAACAACAATTACAGATCTGAAAAATCGAAGGTAGGATGTTATTATTGCAATAAATTTGGTCACTATGCTCGTGATTGCAAGAAGAAGATAGCTGATCAAGGAAACTAGAGAGCTAATGTTAGTACAAAGAATACTAACTCCATGTTCCTAACATGCAACAACATGCATGAACTGTTTGATAAGGTGTGGCTATTAGACAGTGGTTGCAGTAACCACATGACAGGCAACAAGAATTTGGTTGTAAATTTGGGTCAATATGTGGAGATAGAGATAAAGTTGGGCACTGACAAGACCATGGATGTAGATGGCAAACGAGTGGTCAACATTGTAACCAAGTAGGGGGAGCCAAACACAATCTCAGAGGTATATTATGTTCTTGGTCTCAAACATAATTTGATAAGTGTTGGTCAATTGACACATAAATGATACAAAGTTATCTTTCAGGGGAAAGAGTGTCTTATTTATGACAAATCTCCAAGCAAGCAGCTGATAGAAAAGGTGCAGATGATGAGGAACAAAATCTTTCCTCTAATTATGAACTACAATGACCAGGTTAGTTCTTTTACAGTTGCATGTTCTAATGATTACTAGTTATGGCACTTTCGGTTTGCACACTTACATTTTTCCGGTTTAAGATTGTTGCAGCAGAAACAGATGGTCAGAGGATTACCTCCCATTAAAGAACCTGCTACTACTTGTGAGTGTTGCATCTTTGGAAAGCAACACTATGAAAGTTTTCCAAAGGGAGTTTCATACAGAGCAAAGAAACCACTTGAGTTGGTGCATACAGACTTGTGTAGACCTATGAGGATACAATCGTTTGGTAGAAGTTGTTACTTCCTCACTTTTATTGATGAATATAGCAGAAAAGCTTGGGTTTATTTTTTGAAGAAGAAGTCTGAAACTTTTTCAAAGTTCAAAGAGTTCAAAGCCTTAGCAGATAACCAAAGTGATCGACAGATCAATGTATTGAGATCATATTGTGGCGGAGAATATGATTCGAAGGCATTCCATGAGTACTGCAAACAACATGGAATCATAAGGAAATTTACAACCAGATACACACCGCAACAGAATGGTGTAGCAGAGAAAAATAACAGAACAATCATGAACATGACAAGGAGCATGTTGAAAGAAAGAAACTTGTTTAATGATTATTGGGCAGAAGCAGTTGCATGTGCTGTTTATGTGATAAACAAATCATCTACAAAGAGTGTGTTGAACAAATTTCCAGAATAAGCATGCTTAGGTATGTCATGCAGTGCATCTCATTTCAGAGTTTTTGGATGTGTAGCCTATGCACATGTACCTAAGCAAAGAAGAGGAAAATTGGATGATCAAAGTGAAAATGCATATTTGTTGGTTATAGTAAGCAATCAAAAGCTTACAAATTGTATAACCCTATCACCAAGAAGACAATAATTAGCAATGTTGTTGTGTTTAAAGAATAAGAGTCATGGAATGAGACTGTAGACAAGATAGTCGATGCACAAGAACCATTGATGGAAGAGGATGATGTATTAGAAAAAGAGCAACAAGATTCAAGAGAGAAGACACTAAACATGGTCACACCAACAAGGACTCTAAGTTTTTCAGAGCAACATGGATCTTCAAGTAGATCAACAGACTAGAATTCTCCAAGTAGCCGATCAGGTAATGACTTAAGCAATGGTAAGTAAAAGATGAGAAGTCTGAAAAATATTTATGATGATTTGGGTGTTAGTTCAAATTTTGCATTGTTTTCATTCCAACCTTCTTCGTTTGAAGAAGCAATCAGGGTTGAAAATTGGGTGCAAGTCATGGATGAAAAAACTGATTCTATTGAAAAGAATGATACATGGGATTTGATTAATTTGCCAAAGGATAAAAACCTCATTGGTGTGAAGTGGGTGTAGAAAACAAAGGTGAATGAGAAAAGTGAAATTAACATATTTAAAGCAAGACTTGTAGCAAAATGATTGTTGCAGCAATCGGGAATAGACTTTGGGGAAACATTTTATCTAGTAGCAAGATTGGATATTGTAAGAACAGTTCTAGCCCACAGGGGCTTCATTGTGGTAGCAATACTATAGCACGTGGGTTCATATTGGGGGATATATAATGAGGAAAAAATGACATAATATATTGGGGGATATATATGGGGTAAAGGGTTTTTATATTGACATGTATAAAAAATGGAGCTCAAAGTTAATGAAAAAATATAAAGGGGTATAAAAAATGTTAATGAAAAAATGGATACCTACAATATATAATGAAAGTAGGGTATTTTTAAATTGGGAAGGTGTATTGGGTTTATATTGGTTGGGGGTTAAATAATGTGATTTTTAGAGAAATTTTTCAATATGTACTCAGATCAGAACAAGTGGAAAGTATATCATATGGATGTCAAATCAATCTTCTTGAATGGAATTATAGAAGAAGAAATTTATGTGCAGCAGCCTCCACGTTATGAATTTGAAGGTAAAGAAGATAAAGTTTATAGGTTGAAGAAAGCATTCCATGGATTGAAGCAAGCACCTAGAGCATGGTATAGCAGAATCGACAGTTACATGATTAAGAATGGATTTTTCATAAGCAACATTGAGCCTACCTTATACACAAAGGTAAATGAGGATGGATAGATTTTGATTGTTTTCTTATCTGTTGATGATATGATTTTTACAGACGATCTTGAGTTAGATGAATTTAAAGCATCCATGATGAAAGAATTTGAGATGACAGATCTTGTTTTCATAAAATATTTTCTTGGCATAGAAGTTGAGAAATCTGAAAAATGAATCTTTATTTGTCAAAATAAATATGCAAGAGATTTGCTGAAAGGATTCAGGATGGATTATTGCAAACCTATACCTACACCAGTTGCAGCAGGTACAAAGTTAAACAAGGATGATTAAAGGATCAGATGTCAATTCAACTCTATTCAATAGATTGGTTGGCAGCGTCATGTATCTCACAGCTACAAGACCAGATATTATGCAAGGAGTGAGTTTTATTTCCAGATTTATGCAGACTCCAAAAGAAACACATTGGAGTGCAGGAAAATGAATTATGAGATACGTAGCAGGAACTAGAGATTGTGGCATAATGTATGCAAGTACAGAAAATAAAGATTTGATTGGATTTACAGATAATGATTTTTCAGGTAGTTTGGATGATAGGAAGAGCACTTCCGGTTATGTGTTCCATCTTGGTTAAGGTATGATAGCATGGGCATCTAAGAAGCAGCCCATTGTGACACTATCATCAGCAAAAGAAGAATATGTAGCAGCAACATCAACAACTTGTCAAGCAATATGGTTAATACGAGTATTGAATGGAATCAAGCAGAAACAACGAGGACCAACAACAATATATTGTGACAACACCTCAACGATTGCACTACCGAATAATATCATGTTTCATTAAAAGAACAAGCATATTGATACTAGATATCATTTTATTAGAGAACTTGTGAGCAATGGAGATGTTCACTTGAAGCCTTCTAAATTTAGTGATCAATTGGCTGATATATTTACAAAGCCATTAGCAGTAGATTTGTTTGAGTTTCACAAAAGAAACTTGGGTGTTGTAAGCCTAGCTGAAACATAGACCAACATACATGTTTGAGTTGTCATGAGTTATGTTTTAGTTTAGCTGTCGTAATTAAGGGGGACTGTTAAAATAGTTAATTAACTCCTGCATGTAGAGTTAGACAATCAGTTAAGTAAGCGTTGAGTTGTGTGATAAATAAATTTGGTGAGTGAGTTACAGAGTCAATTAAGTGAGCCTTGAACAAGTAGAGTTATGTGATAGATGAGTTTGGTAAGTGTGTGCATGTCAAGTGATTTAAGATAAATACCCTTCAAGAGATTCATTGTATTCATTGATTGTGATTGATAAAGATTGAAGATTAATAATGCGCCAACTCGTTTGTGTTAGTGTGAAATCTTTGTGTTATTTGTGCCTTTACTCTTCTACTTTTACTCTTGTGCCTTTCCAACAACTCGAGAATCCTCCTTTGTGATTGCTGAAATAAAATGCAATAAAAAACTAGTAACCACCTTGAACGTCTCCCATCATTTACGGAATTTTCTTTTCTTCTTCTTTTCTTCTTTCACATTAACGTAATATTGCTTTTAAATTAATACCAAATAAATTATGAAAAATTTACTTAACTATAAACTTATGCGACACGCAAATCCTTGATGAATCTCCATGGAATCTGACTTTTTGAAATAGTATTTAAAGGCTTAGGAGTTCCATATACACTTTAACAACCATATACACTATAAATTTTGAAAGGAACTGCAAGATGTTGGACTAAAGATGTATTCTCCATTTTCTGACGATTAAGTTATCTTTCAGTTTTGTTCAACGATTGTGAAAATAAGTGCCGGAGGAATATTTCACGATCATGGTTGAGATTGAACATCTGCAATAAATAACAGATTAATGGCATAGTGTTGAATGGCATTCGATTTTTTTTTCCATTTTGCTTGTCTTATTCAATACAATGTCCTCTGTTTACATGTGAACGCTTCAGTTTAAAAGTTTAAATTTATGTTTTATGCAGATGAGTCTTAATTTTTAAATCCAAGAAGCAGTCAGTGTTCTGATTTGAATTGTTAATGGCATCGTGTTAACTATACAATTTTTCTGATTTGAATTGTTAATGGCATCGTGTTAACTATACAATTGATAGACACGCCCAGAACTGGTTGGCTTTGTCATGTAAAATAGTTGTTGATGTAGCTTTATAGATCAAGAGGAAAGTTTTTTCTATTTACATAAAAATAAGATTTGAGCTTATTTCAAAATATAGATGAACTTGAACGAACTTATATTGTATTAAATTAATTAATTAAATTGCATTTCCAAAATATTTCCAAATCTCAATTAACAATCTAAAAAAAATTAAAGAAACTTAACCATACATATAAAATTCTATTCCATTAAGTCATTTTAAAAATTACATCATACTACAGCATTCGCTTCTTTATGAATAGAACATAAGAAAAAGTATAAACGGATCGATGTTCACAAGTGAAATTAACAGTACAATTTTTAACACACTAACCAACTCTGAATTGGTAGTCACACATCAAGCAATTGATCATTACTACTTCTCGCTGATTCTCCCCGTTTGATCAATACATCATGAGACTTTTGATCGGACAATGACAAGTCATGGGCCTCTGTATTGAATTTCCCATAAATGTCTTGCTTGTAGAATTGCCTGGTTCTGTACACCAGAACAGCTGCAATGGCCGAACCAACAACGCTAACTGTTGCCATTATGATAAATGTTATCTCAAAGCAAGACTTCCCAACACACATCATCTCATTTGATGCGGTTGGAACACCACTAGTCGACATTTCAAGTTTTGTTCGCCTATCGTAGAAGTATCCTGCAACCCTGACAGAGAACAAATAGGCCCCCAGAGGGCTGGCACTTGCTCCAATGTTATACAAAATTGCAAAATGTCGAAGCCCAAATAGTTCGGAGATGATAGAGAACAGGAGAGGCCACTGTGCACCGAAGCACATGCCGATCAGAATGGAGGCCATGTAAAGGGATCCAGGGAGTCCCGAAGCAACGAGGAGATGACCTATGGATGCAACTAATAGCACTAGGCTTAGCAAAAAGGGCCTTGGAATTGAATACTTGTGGAGAAGTATTTCAGAGATGAAGCCTGCCCCAACTCGACCTAAAAAATTCCAGATGCTCAGAAGTGAAACAAAAGTGCTTATACTCAGAGAAGAGTATCGCAAGGATTTTCCAATTTGCCCCATGTTGTCAATTGCAGTAATTGTAGATCCCAATCCACATGTCGTTGCCAAGAAAAGTATCCACAAGTCTAAGCTCATTAGCGCTTGAGTAATTGTATGGTCTTCACCTCTTTGAGGCCATTTGCCTTTATTAAATTTCTTCTCATCATCAGCCCCTACTGCTTCGTTGCTACTCTCAGCAGATGTGCCTTCTGTTACAACTCCAGATATCTCGACGGAGGCAGAGTTGATATCATTGCAGCAGTTTTCTAGTTCAATCTTAGACTTCCCTCGATTTGGGAATGCATCGTTATGATCCCCTTGAACAGAGTTTTCTGACTTTTGAAGCTCTGAGCGTATGACTATCAGCAATGGCAAGAAGATTATCAGAATTGTCACTGCAGCAAACAACCGAATCACAGTCTGTGGAAGAACCAGCAAGTTTTCCAGCAAAATAAAAGCCATAAGCAAACCAGCCAGCACCAGAGCCATGACAAGAAAAGTATAAAAATTCTTCGTCTCATTCTTCTCTTTTGGAGCTTCCATAGGCCTAATGATAGGCATCAATAGTAGCACTACAGAAGTGGGAAGAGTAGCAGCCAGGATTATGAGAAAGCTGGGATTTTCATCTTTACTCACAGCCCTGTAGATCTGAGTGATAATAGCACCACTGAGACCTACAAATCCCTTGAGCAGCCCAATGACAAGTCCTCTGCCTCTTGGGAAATTTTTGACACAAGTCACAATTATTCCCGTATTAACGAATGTCATGGAGCTCCCTCCTATGCACTGATACATGCACATCTGCCACATTGCAGGTTTTGCAACTCTGCCGGTGACAGAGAGCCAAATCATGAGATATCCAGTAAGGTTCAGTGCCGAACCCATAGAGAGAAGCACCCATGTTGCACAGAACTCATTAATGAGACCGGCAATAATGCCCACGTTTGCACCCAAATCCTTAAAAAAAGCCAATGTATCGATCACTTCCTGATCATATCCCAATTTCACTTTGATAGTTTGGGAATACAAACCAAAAATATAATTCGATCCAGCAAACGAGAGAATTAGGAAGGAAGCTACGGCCATCATCCATCTGCTTTTCAAGCCTAGAATAACATGATCACTGAAAGCTTCCATATCGATATAGAAATACAAATGTCAAGTGGAATATTCAATAACTTCTTCAACACCTGAAACTTTTCACTGGATACTGTAACATCGAGAAGTCTATGGGAAGTGGATGGATGGAGAGTATAATTTCAAGTGAGGAATTTATAGGCTGAAAACTTAGCGACAAGGTAATACACAGCTGTCCAAATTCTGGGATAAAGTCGGAGGGGTGGGACATGAAAACCACTAGGACAGATATTTGGAATCTAGACACAGGAAATGGATTATGGAGATTCATTTCTGATATTTGGTGGTAGGC